>CAUOFW020001147.1:179637-448725 GCA_963454935.2 Ilex paraguariensis
GTGGCGTTCACCAACGACTTATCAAACGGGTTTCCACACCGTTTGTGGCGTCTTCCTTTATACCGAGGTTCTTGCTTCACAAACAGTGGGTTGAGGTCTATATACCAAGGTTCTTGTTTGTTGTAAACAACGGTTTAAGGTCTACCATAAAATCTGTTCGTTAAACGATCTTGGGTTCTTTTCGTTATGTTTTCTAACCGTAGTGTTTCCCACTTTTATATACATTTCACTGTGTATATTTTTCATAAAACACATATCATATAATCATATAGCAATTAAAACACATAACATGAAATGCATGATGAATGCAATAGTCTAGACTCAAGCCTACCAAGCCCTAGGTAAATCATATACCTATGCTATGATACCAAGCTGTGATGCCCCTAAAACCAGGGGTCCTTTTATCAACCATTGACCACTCGTCAACCTGCGGAAAATACGCGTGATAGTCGCACAACTTGACTCCACATTATTAACATTCCCTTTATCGGGATTTCAACCCACACGTAAACCCGTGTTCATTTTATTATTGGATCCAACCGTGGTGCAATATACCACTATTCATACTCCATTATAGTTCATTTATATCCTTGGAATCCAAGAACTCAAAGCCCAAAGACTTGGCAATGCATTCTTNGCATGATGAATGCAATAGTCTAGACTCATGCCTACCAAGCCCTAGGTAAATCATATACCTATGCTCTGATACCAAGCTGTGATGCCCCTAAAACCAGGGGTCCTTTTATCAACCATTGACCACCCGTCAACCTGCGGAAAATACGCGTGATAGTCGCACAACTTGACTCCACGTTATTAACATTCCCTTTATCGGGATTTCAACCCACACGTAAACCCGTGTTTATTTTATTATTGGATCCAACCGTGGTGCAATATACCACTATTCATACTCCATTATAGTCCATTTATATCCTTGGAATCCAAGAACTCAAAGCCCAAAGACTTGGCAATGCATTCTTAAAATTTCATATTTTTTAAAAACCTTCAGGAAGGTTTTGCTCGACCTTCCGGAAGGTTTTACTTACTGAAAAAGTTCCTTCAGAGATTTTTCATCGACCTTCCGCTAGGTCTTCATAAACCTTCCAGAAGATTTTTCTTACTGGAATCTTATCTTGAAGAAAGATGTGTCAACCTTCTGGAAGGTGTGTTGAAACCTTTCGGAAGNGATTTTTGAAAAACCTTCAGGAAGGTTTTACTTACTGAAAAAGTTCCTTCAGAGATTTTTCATCGACCTTCCGCTAGGTCTTCATAAACCTTCCAGAAGATTTTTCTTACTGGAATCTTATCTTGAAGAAAGATGTGTCAACCTTCTGGAAGGTGTGTTGAAACCTTTCGGAAGAAGTTGCACACCGGATTCCTTTTTTTGCGAAAAATATGAAGACCTTCCGGAAGGTTAGAATCGACCTTCCGGAAGGTTTCACCCACTGTTCGACAATTTTCTTTGTCTGTCCAAACCTTCCAGAAGGTTTTGTCTAGACCTTCCGGAAGGTTTTGCCCAGAATTTTCTGTTTCACCTATTTTTCAATTCCAATTCATTCCAAACCTTTCCACAAACATCCCAAACATGTAAAGTATTATTTTTCACATAAGACTTAATAGATACTAGTTCTATTACAGTTAATTCCATATGATTACAAGCCCATTTACACAATTACATGCTCAAAATAGAATTTTACAAAAGTTTTACAAAAACTTGCTTTCAAAAGCTACAAACTGGCTTTTCTTCATCGTTGAGGCCCCGAATGTGGTCCTTCGTCGGTACGAATCCCACACCTGAAATATTTCCTGTATAGGGTGAGCTAACGCCCAGTAGAATGTTTCCTACAGAGGCTACTCCCCAACCTAAGTGTATATGTAATGTTCACATGTAACATTTAACAACAACAATCATNTCCCACACCTGAAATATTTCCTGTATAGGGTGAGCTAACGCCCAGTAGAATGTTTCCTACAGAGGCTAATCCCCAACCTAAGTGTATATGTAATGTTCACATGTAACATTTAACAACAACAATCATTCCAACCAACACTTAAACAAGTCATGGTTGGAATTTAACATACCATGAAATGAATTGAGATGATGCCCATTCATGCAATTTACCCGAGCCCTTCCCGGCTCCACAACATATTCAAAGCCTACGTGTACAAGACCGAGCTTTTCTAGCTCCGACTATTTACCTTTCCCCATACTATGCCATTATTGTCAAAACTGGGCTTTCAACGCCCTCGCCATTGGTGTTACATGCCCAATGATTACTTACAACCTCTGAGTCTTTCTTGAGGTGGGTATTTATAGACTTACACCAATGGTCACTCAATTGACACAGAATTCATGGACTTTCACCAACGATTCTGCGTACACCGATACACTTTATGGGCTCTTATACCAACAGAAGTGCGTATCTGAAATATCGGGCCTCTCACCTGAGGAATAGTCTAGCCTTTCTTGCTAATCCGACCCAATTCTTTTTCATGCAACCGTGCGACTTAGCTGGATATTCAATCCAACTTTTTTGTGTCCACCCATCATCCACCTACGTGGTGTTTGATGCCAACCATGCACCCACACCCATAAAATATGATGTCTCCGTGCATATGCAATGTAATGCACCATTGATATTTCAATGTTATGCCCACATGTGATGAATGCCATATGAGCAACTTTAACATATATTTTCATATTTCATGGCCACNCACATGTGATGAATGCCATATGAGCAACTTTAACATATATTTTCATATTTCATGGCCACTCATGTCATAAGCATATAATAGCCAAATTTCATCTCAATGTTAATATATCAAAGAGCATATATCAACATGTTCATATCAAACCATAATCCATAAGCATGTTATTTCATATATNTGAGTCTTTCTTGAGGTGGGTATTTATAGACTTACACCAATGGTCACTCAATTGACACAGAATTCATGGACTTTCACCAACGATTCTGCGTACACCGATACACTTTATGGGCTCTTATACCAACAGAAGTGCGTATCTGAAATATCGGGCCTCTCACCTGAGGAATAGTCTAGCCTTTCTTGCTAATCCGACCCAATTCTTTTTCATGCAACCGTGCGACTTAGCTGGATATTNCGAGTCTTTCTTGGGGTGGGTATTTATAGACTTACACCAATGGTCACTCAATTGACACAGAATTCATGGACTTTCACCAACGATTCTGCGTACACCAATACAGTTTATGGGCTCTTATACCAACAGAAGTGCGTATCTGAAATATCGGGCCTCTCACCTGAGGAATAGTCTAGCCCTTCTTGCTAATCCGACCCAATTCTTTTTCATGCAACCGTGCGACTTAGCTGGATATTCAATCCAACTTTTTTGTGTCCACCCATCATCCACCTACGTGGTGTTTGATGCCAACCATGCACCCACACCCATAAAATATGATGTCTCCGTGCATATGCAATGTAATGCACCATTGATATTTCAATGTTATGCCATCATGTGATGAATGCCATATGAGCAACTTTAACATATATTTTCATATTTCATGGCCACCCATGTCATATGCATATAATAGCCAAATTTCATCTCAATGTTAATATATCAAAGAGCATATATCAACATGTTCATATCAAACCATAATCCATAAGCATGTTATTTCATATATGCCAATAACACACTTAATTTACAAAGGCATAATTAAAGCACATAGCCTGCCCACACAATATCAAATTCCATGGAATTACACAAGTAATTACCACATCTCAATTTCAAGCTAGGAATCTATTTTAACCCATTTCTACATCCATTTTCATACCCATTTCATCAATTTCACAACATAGGCAAGTGATACATATTTTTATCAACCTACCCATTACATATAAAAAACCTAGGTTATAAAATAAACCNCCATGTCATATGCATATAATAGCCAAATTTCATCTCAATGTTAATATATCAAAGAGCATATATCAACATGTTCATATCAAACCATAATCCATAAGCATGTTATTTCATATATGCCAATAACACACTTAATTTACAAAGGCATAATTAAAGCACATAGCATGCCCACACAATATCAAATTCCATGGAATTACACAAGTAATTACCACATCTCAATTCCAAGCTAGGAATCTATTTTAACCCATTTCTACATCCATTTTCATACCCATTTCATCAATTTCACAACATAGGCAAGTGATACATATTTTTATCAACCTACCCATTACATATAAAAAACCTAGGTTATAAAATAAACCCGAATAGGAAGGAACCCTACCTCTTGAAGCATAAATAACGACTGCAGGAAGTCCCAAGAACACGCTTCTACCCCAAATCTCAAGCTTCCAAAAAATCTTGTACCTTGCTCTTCGGTAAAACCCGTCATTTTTGGTACATAGGCGTAGCCCTCGACGAGGAGACCGACTTTAACTCTTGGTCTGAGTGGATTTGAGCGACGGAATACTGTAGATCGTAGAGAGAAAGTGGAGGATCCAAGTTCTTTCCCTCTCTTCTTCTATCGGCTAACGGCTGGACAAGAGAATGGGGAAAAAAATCTGATTTTTCCTCCTATTTATATTTCTCAATGCTTGGCCCACAATGCGCCACACGAACCTATTTTTTTCGGGTCCGTTTTCGCCCTGAAATGATTAAATTTCGTTCCGGTTTAAGTTCAAAATATTTTTATTTTTAACTTATCTTAAATAATTTTCTAACTTTTGAAATTTTATCAAAAATCTCATTTTTGGGTCACTGTGACTTGACTGCCTCGTAAAATGTAAAAAATTCACCTATCTCAAAATTTGATAAAATTTGACAGAATAACTAGATTTTATGAGATGAATCAAATGGTGAGGTCTGTTTTGTAATCCTAGATCTAGAAAAATTTAGGTTTTCAACCCGTATTTTAGTGACAATTTACCGTTTTGTAAAAAGTTTAAATTCACTGGGTTTTACAAGATGTAAAGAACATTGCTTCTAAACAGATTTTTGCAAGATGATAGACTATTCTTTCTGTTTTTGATTTCAAAATTGAATATGTTAAAGGAGAATTAAATTCTCTTTTCGATTTTCTAATAAGAAAATTTTTGCAAGGCTCTGATGAACAGGGGCCAGAACAGTAACCGTGGTTGAGTCGCAAGAGAGGAAGATCTGGGGGATGAACCTAGATCAATGCTTATTATCCACCTATTAATGAATCAAAACAACTTAAAGCTGTTAATAATTGACTTCTTAAATAAGGATCATCAAGTAAGAATGATGATGACGGTTATATCGTTGTAAGATCTAAAAAATCAATTAAAGAGGCCTTAATAGCCAAACCCAAGTTAAATTATACAGAGTTAAATACTCTGCCTACTTATAGCAGCATAATGACTCTTGATAATGAATATATTAATTGGATGATAGATCCATATTACATTGCTAAGCAATTTATGACGATGGATACAACCTTCTTGGTATCTGAAAAAAAAANACCGACTTTAACTCTTGGTCTGAGTGGATTTGAGCGACGGAATACTGTAGATCGTAGAGAGAAAGTGGAGGATCCAAGTTCTTTCCCTCTCTTCTTCTATCGGCTAACGGCTGGACAAGAGAATGGGGAAAAAAATCTGATTTTTCCTCCTATTTATATTTCTCAATGCTTGGCCCACAATGCGCCACACGAACCTATTTTTTTCGGGTCCGTTTTCGCCCTGAAATGATTAAATTTCGTTCCGATTTAAGTTCAAAATATTTTTATTTTTAACTTATCTTAAATAATTTTCTAACTTTTGAAATTTTATCAAAAATCTCATTTTTGGGTCACTGAGACTTGACTGCCTCGTAAAATGTAAAAAATTCACCTATCTCAAAATTTGATAAAATTTGACAGGATAACTAGATTTTATGAGATGAATCAAATGGTGAGGTCTGTTTTGTAATCCTAGATCTAGAAAAATTTAGGTTTTCAACCCGTATTTTAGTGACAATTTACCGTTTTGTAAAAAGTTTAAATTCACTGGGTTTTACAAGATGTAAAGAACATTGCTTCTAAACAGATTTTTGCAAGATGATAGACTATTCTTTCTGTTTTTGATTTCAAAATTGAATATGTTAAAGGAGAATTAAATTCTCTTTTCGATTTTCTAATAAGAAAATTTTTGCAAGGCTCTGATGAACAGGGGCCAGAACAGTAACCGTGGTCGAGTCGCAAGAGAGGAAGATCTGGGGGATGAACCTAGATCAATGCTTATTATCCACCTATTAATGAATCAAAACAACTTAAAGCTGTTAATAATTGACTTCTTAAATAAGGATCATCAAGTAAGAATGATGATGACGGTTATATCGTTGTAAGATCTAAAAAATCAATTAAAGAGGCCTTAATAGCCAAACCCAAGTTAAATTATACAGAGTTAAATACTCTGCCTATTTATAGCAGCATAATGACTCTTGATAATGAATATATTAATTGGATGATAGATCCATATTACATTGCTAAGCAATTTATGACGATGGATACAACCTTCTTGGTATCTGAAAAAAAAGGATAGAATGTATTATGAAAATATTCTTATTGAAACTAATTCTATCAAATTCCAGAGATTTTTTAATAATAAATATGATACTATAGATCCTCAATATAGTAAAGCACTCTTTTTAAGAATGATTTCTGCTAAAGATTGAAGTCTTAATTTAACTATCCTCAGAACATTAACAAAATCTCCATATATGGAGTATAATTATATTGATTATATTGATGCCTGGTATAATGCATTATATAATTGTATAAATTTGGGGCACTCATGATTTTTCCAATTCACTGAAACCTGTACGGAACTTCCTAATTGGTTTTATGATTGGTGGGAAACCCATGGTGCTATGGAAGGGATATATCCCAAAAAAATGAAAATATTATTGGACTTGTATAAAAACAAAAGTCCATCCTTAAAGGATAATAATATTGAGGCTAAACCCATTATTAATTTCTGACTCGAATTCTTTGTTCCATGGATTTGGGTGTGGACTTTAGCCTGTGACTTTAATCAAATTGGACACCCTAGATTAATCAGGGAATATAATGTCCAATTCTAAAATAATTATCTAGTTGAATCTAAATGCCAAGTTATAGAAGAATGTCTTAAAGACATGGGAAATGAGGAAGAAAAAGAATCAACCTCTAAAGAATTAATTCCCAACAGCTCCAATACAAACACTAGATTTAATCCCATTGAAATCCTTAAAGGACAAATTCTTAAAGAAAAACCACATTTGACCACTGAGCAACTTAAAGCCGCAATAATGAACAAGATGCGTCTTTAGGTGATGTTGACATTTGAAATGGGCAAAATCGAAAAGATGGACCTCGTTAACAATCCAACAGTTGCCATAAAAGGTAGAGGTAAAAACAAAGTTGAGGAGGACGATAGGAAATTGACTCTGATGACGACTTTATGAATTCCCAGAGATATACCCCTATTAAAGGTGATATTTCTATTAATGATGATTTACTCAACGAAGATATGGAGATAAACCTCCAAGAAAGTGGTAAGGAGCTGTAAAATATGATCTATAGGAAATAATCGGATAAAGCTGAATCTCAAGGAGTGACGCACGCCAGGACGTCACCAGTAAATTATTGGAATAAGTGACGTCACAAACAGTAAAAATGACGTACTAAATGACGTCAATTTAAATTATTAAAGTTGTGTATAGTAAAAAGTTGGGAATAGTTTAGGTTANGATAAAGCTGAATCTCAAGGAGTGACGCACGCCAGGACGTCACCAGTAAATTATTGGAATAAGTGATGTAAGCAATGACGTCACAAACAGTAAAAATGACGTACTAAATGACGTCAATTTAAATTATTAAAGTTGTGTATAGTAAAAAGTTGGGAATAGTTTAGGTTATGTTGAAATCCGGATTTCATGTCCGGTTTCTATTTAAAAAGATACAGGTCCAGCTTGTTGGACACATCTCTCGTATTGTACCCATTTTCCTCTCTTGTCTCCTTCTTGCACCCTTTCTGAACCCACTCTCTCTCTCTCTCTCTCTCTCTCGTAATATAGCCTTCATCTTCAGACTTCTCCATCCCCTTTGTAAGTCTTGTATTATATATACTTTTGCATTAAATAAAAGCTTTCACTGATATTTGNCTTTCCTCTCTTGTCTCCTTCTTGCACCCTTTCTGAACCCACTCTCTCTCTCTCTCTCTTGTAATATAGCCTTCATCTTCAGACTTCTCCATCCCCTCTGTAAGTCTTGTATTATATATACTTTTGCATTAAATAAAAGCTTTCACTGATATTTGCCAATGATCCATACTATTCTGGTATCAGAGCCTTCAATGGTAGCTTAAATACATATTGAGGATTGATGAGTGGAATAACAGCCTGTTGTATGGGGTGTTTCTTACCAAAGTTTTTGAAAGTTTCAAGGTTAACTTCCATGGGGAGAGAACACATAAAAGGAAAAGGATTTTTCGGAAGTGCTACCTTAAAGAAGATGGTAGTAGACACTGAGGAGATGGTTATTGAAATTGAAAAGAGAGCTATGCGAGGGGATGAGTTGGAAGAAGAACTTCATGGAGGGCAAGAAGGTGGAAGTGGCCGTGGGGGTTGTTGTGATAAGAAGAGGACAGGGTGACCAAGGCGGTGGACAAGAAAAAGGTGACGGGTTTGAACAAGCACCGGGACAACAACCCAGAGATGGCGTGGAGGCACCGTGTGTGGATGATAATATAGAGGTGAACATGGAGGGCTTTAATCTCATGGATCGGCTTGTCACCTTACAAGAATTCCAACCACTCCAAGAGTCTGTGGCAAGTCTTTATGATCACTTTGATGGGTTAATGACCTACCTCAAGAAAAACTTTGGCGAGGGACCCAATCAACCTCATCCTCCCCCTACTCCTTAGAATGTTGTTGCTTGATATTCATTTTTTCAGTAACTAACACTACAGGGTTTATGGATGGTGTGTCTGTAAATCTTTGGGAGATCAGTGAGGAGTGCCAGAGGACGATAGTTACCTGTGTGGTGCTATGGATGCCTAGTACTTATTTTCCTAGGATAGTAAGTAGGACATAGTGTCCCTAAGGTGAGAGAACCCAAAGGACCTCGGGGTGTGTTACAGTTCATGTGTGGATTGGGATTGGTAATTGGTTGGTTATGTTGTTACATGTGGCATGCCACAACTTTTTAATGAAATGTGTCATGCATATAATGTTTTATGCTGCACACACTAGAATTCTTTTGTACAGACTTATGTTAGTGTGTTCTAATTGTCCTTCGCATAATCTTTTCATTAAAAACCTTGATAATGTCGGAGAAAATTTATCCTGCAAGGCTATCTAGCTCTCTCCTACTTATCATTTTTCAGAGATGGATCGAGGGCCTAGGGATGTCAATAAGGAGTATTAGCATAAAGCTTGATTATTCGCGTTGGTGGTAGTTTTTGGGTTGTATTTGGGATGTAGGGCTTTTGGTGTTAGACTGGTGACTTTGTAACCTAAACTTTTGAATTGTTATTACTTAAGCTTCGGTATGTAAACTTAAAAAGGGGATGATCGAATGATGTATGTGGATTGATAATCCACTAGGTTACTATTACTATGGATTGAGGTTTGGTTTATTTATTGTTCGATGCTTTGACTATCTTGTAGCCTACTGTTTCATAAGTGATAGTCATATTGATACATGATTTATTTTCTTACAAGTTCTTAGGGAATTTGAAAAAGATTTTCCCTAAATCGGCTAACTTGCTTGGTTTTTGTTATGACATTTTCTTTAAGAAAACCTATAGTAACCTATAGTAACCTATTATGGTTTTAAACTCACATTTCTCGTTTTATAAAAAAAAAGGGCCGTGACATGGATCCTTCTCTATGCCTTGGAGTTCAATGACTTAAACTATTCTCCTATAGTAGATATAAATTAAAAGCGGCATAACAAAATGGAACTGATAAACTATTCTAAAACCCGAAAAATTTAAAATTTTATTAGAAAGGGTAAAACGATAATTAAGGAAAATTTTTCTAATTTGGATGAAAAACGGATCTCACCGTTGGATTCATCTCGCGAAATCTAGCTACCCAGTCAATTTTCGTCGAATTCTGAGACAGTTGGATTTTTTGCATCTCACGAGGCCATCGGGTATCACGCGACTAAATTAAATGCGATCAAATTTTATTCATGGAACCCAAAAAATAATTTAAATTTAGTTCAATAAAAATATACTGAACATAACACGGGGTAAAAGTTAATTGATTCGGAATAAAATCGAATCAGAGAAGACAGGACGTGTGGTTTTATAAAAGCCAAGCAAATGAGGGTATAGATAGGGAAGAAAATTCAGATTTTCTACCCCATTTACACTAGACACTTCTGAGAGAGAGAGAGAGAGAGAGAGAGAGAGAGAGAGAAGGGAGGGAAAAACAAGAGTTCTCCAAGCTTCTTCCTTTGATCTACGGCGATTCGGTTGTTGGATCTCTTCGGGGAAAAAGCTAAAGTTATTCTATGTGACAGAAGCTACGCGTACGTACCAGAGATCGTGTGTGTCACCAAAATCTCAAGGATGGGATTTTTGGGATAAAAACTTCAAGGCTTGATTTGGGTCATTTGAGATTTCTCCTACGCGGAATTATGCTTCAAGAGGTAGGGTTCCTTTCATAACTAGGTTTATTTCCAACCTATGGTTGAAATATGTAATGAGTAGGGTGTTAGAGATGAAGTCTTAGGTATTAAACATACCTAGGTTTGTTAAAATATGGAAATGGGTATAAGAATATGTTTTAAACAATTCTTGCATGATTTGGTTGTTGATGAAATTGCTTGACTTGGAATTTCATGGGAGATATGTTGTTTTGGGCATGCTATGTGTTTACATAATTTTGCCTATTAAGTGTTTGATAAAATGATTATCAGTACAAGTATGTTAATTGGATGAACATCACTTGTAACATGCTTGGGATTGATGTTATGAAATGTTGTTATATGCTTATGATAATGAACATGGTGTTGATATTATAATTGTACATTACATTAGCATATGAATGGGTAGCATCGAATTCCTGGACAATTGACATGAGTGTGAGTGTGTGTGCATGATTTTGCTAGCTCCAACTTATGTGACTNCTATGAAATGTTGTTATATGCTTATGATAATGAACATGGTGTTGATATTATAATTGTACATTACATTAGCATATGAATGTGTAGCATCGAATTCCTGGACAATTGACATGAGTGTGAGTGTGTGTGCATGATTTTGCTAGCTCCAACTTATGTGACTCAGTCGAACCTAGGTCTAACCTTCCCGAACCCACGTATTAATCCCTTCTCCATCGGGTGCAAGACCTGGTAACTTTGGATATGCACTCCCGTTGGTATGGAGTCCATAAAGTGTATTGGCATACGTGAAGACATTGGTGGAAGTCCATAGATGCTGTGTCANTAACCTTCCCGAACCCACGTATTAATCCCTTCTCCATCGGGTGCAAGCCCTGGTAACTTTGGATATGCACTCCCGTTGGTATGGAGTCCATAAAGTGTATTGGCATACGTGAAGACATTGGTGGAAGTCCATAGATGCTGTGTCAGTTGGGTACTCGTAAATACCCACATTAAGAAAGACCCGTAATTTATAAATGGTNCATACGCGAAGACATTGGTGGAAGTCCATAGATGCTGTGTCAGTTGGGTACTCGTAAATACCCACATTAAGAAAGACCCGTAATTTATAAATGGTCATTGGTTATGTGACATCAATGACAGGGGCTTGGAATACCCGGATGCATACACATGTCATTGCATGTGTTATGGGAGCCAGTGGAGGGCTCGGGTTGCATTACATGTGTGAGTTCCATCTCATGACATGTCATGATATTGTGGTATTCATTTATGAATTGTATAGTCTTGAATGAATGTTTGATTGATGAATTGCATGTGAACTTTTCATATACATCTGAGTTGGGGAGTAGCCTCCTTAGGAGATACCTTATTGAGCGTGGCTCACCCTTTATGGGGACATATTTCAGGTGTTGGACAAGTGTCGTTGGGTGACCCTCACTGGGCCCTTGTTGATGATGAAGCTTGGATGTGGCTTTTAAATTACGTTTGGTAATCCATTATGTTGTTTGTATTGGACTTGTAAAATTGTATTAAGGGTTATGTAATGAACTCTTATGGACCATAATTTGTGTAAATAAATGAATGGATGAGTATGTGAAGTGGTTGGATGATTAAAGGTTGAAGATTGGAAAGATTTGGGGAAAATCTAGGCTCAAGTACCGATACCTAAGTGATTAAGTACCGGCACCATGCTGTCGGATGACCCAAGTACCGGTACCTAAACCTATAGGCACCAGTTCCTAGATTCTAGTGGGCTCAGGTACTGGTACCTCAATGGATAGTGGGCTTAGGTACCGGTACCAATACACATAGGTACCGAAATCTAGAAAACAGTGGGCTCAGGTACCAGTACTAGTGTATACAGGTACAGTACCTGGCAAACAAAAGGCCTATGTACCGGTATCATGTGTCAGAGGTACCGTTACCTCGTCCTTGAAATTAAAATTTTAAAATGTAACACTGAGGGGCCTTCATATCTTGAGCGCTCCTTCTTGGATGATAAAAATGGACAATAATAAGCCTAATCATTGGAATTTGAACCTTGGAATTGTCTTATGATTATTGTATCCATAGATTATGGATTGGGTAGGTCTCTCGTACAAAGGAGACTCTGCCCATGGTTTGTTTTGGTTATGATACTGGTGTATGGGGAGTAATGACGTGGTACTGGGTTATGTGGTACTCATGGGTGTACTTCCGTGTGTTGATGGGTGATCAACGGATTGAGAAAGGACTCCTGAATTTTGGGGCATCACAACTTGGTATCAGAGCCTAGGTTCTTGATTTACCTAGGCTTGCGGGCATAAGTCTAGGCCATTGCATTCATTTTGCGTTACATGTTATGTGCATTAAATTTTACATATTGTGTGATATGTGATTACATGCATGATTGTATGTGTATAAAAATCTGACACTAGTGTTAGAAAACATAACCTTAGGGGTCGAAAATGAAAGTATGGGAAAATTTATGGTTTGGATGTCTACTAGTGGGTGGCATACCTCCCACTAGTGAGAAAAGAGGAAAATTAAATTTCCAAATTTGTAATTTTGTTCCCAAACCATAGGATACTAATTTAGTGTTCTAGTTCTATCTTATGTGTGTGTACATTACAAATAGAGGTAAAGGACACCAGAATGGCAAAAGGGATGGGCGGAATAGCAACCAACAACCACCGGCCTTTAATCAACAAGCCTTTATGGAGGCTATGGGCAAGATGACTGCCTCCTTTATGCAAGCCAGTGCCAACATGGGCCAAGGAGGGGTGGATTTGATGGTGGCCGACCATTGGTTCCAAAAAGTAGACACAATCTTGGAGACTATGGAGATCACATCTGACACAACTAAGATAAGACTATCTGTGTTCTAGTTTAAGGGAGAGGCCCATCTATGGTGGGATTGGGCAAAGGCCTCAAAGAACATAGAGGCAATGACTTGGAGAGAGTTCCGAGAGCTCTTTGATGAGGGCGTAATATTGCATATTTAACGGCCTCATTACAAGGATTTTGACTCAACTTTGCATTTAATTACTTAGAGTTAGTCAAATTTGTGAATAATGTTAAAATTTTGATGTTACAGGTAATCATAGGGTAAATGATGGCTTTCGAAACCCTGCAACTAAGTGTGGATGAGTGGTAAAGAGATGAACACATTAAATAAAGATTTAGAGGCTTAAAAGTAAAAGAAATCAAGGAGGTAGCGGTACCTAGTATCATAGGTACCGGTACCTAAGCTTGCTGTAATATTGGTACCGACACCCGCACTATTTGGTAGCAGTATCCTGATATTTTTTATTTTTGTCATGATCCACTTCAAATCTATAAAAGTTAAAAACATGAAAGTTGTAGATCTGGATGTCCTCTTTCTTGCATCAAAAATTCAAATCAAACTTTTCGTTCACCCTAATCTCAAAACATGAAGCTAGATTGTGTGTGTATGGCTTATACGAATAGGTGACTGTCACTCTCCCTCGGGTTCAATGCTAAAAATGGAAAAAATTGTGTGTGAATGAAAATGTGTGTGCAAAAGTGCTCCCCAAGCAAAGAGAGACTTGCAATGTCGTGTTTTACTTGGAATTGAGTATTCTAAGACCGTCTCCTCAGGGAAGGAAGGTCGAATTATAGTGAAGTGAGGAAATGAAAAGTGTAAAATCTTGAGAGTTTTGTGTTTTGGTGAGTGGATTTTAGATAAAATGCAAGACACAAGGTTGGCTAATCCAAAGAGGTCATTCCAATAGGAATGCCAAATCAACTCAATTCATTCAACCAATGGTGCCTAGGTGATTGATTGATTCATAGGAAGTGAGGGACTAATGTGGAGGTTTAGGCTCAAGCATACCCCGTGACAAGTCTACGGTATATCAAGAGCTCACATCTTCGTCTGCACTCAACCTAGTCAAACCAAACATTTTACATTGCAAGGAAAAATGAAGGAGAGTTGATTTAGCATATCCAATAAGAAATTCCCCTTGGATTAGCCAACTATAAAAGCTTAGTTACCCATAGTTAAAGCAAGAACATACAATATGTAAAGAGACATAGTGATGAAAAAAAGCTTAAATGCAAGAAGAAATTAAACTACAAAAGCAAATTCATTTCATACCCAAATTGGAACACCCCAAAACACACCCTGGACGACATTACATTCTAAAACCATTCATATCATGAGAGCACTAATATAATCCCTTAAGAAACAAGACTTCATTTGTCATCCACGAATATTTACAACATTATCCAAAAGAATAAACCCAAGTCATGGCTATTACATCTCAAAAATTAANTTCTCTAGGGTTCCAACAGGTGTGGGGGGAGAGTGGAGTGAAAGAAATGAGGGCAAATGAGATGAAAATGGGGTTTAAAACACCTCAGCCCCGAAATTCACTGTTCACAGCTTGTTTTGGTTTTCTCCAAAATTACGGTTTTGCCACTAAGAATCTCCAATTTGATCCATATAACTACCCTAAGGTTTTTTTACGTTTTGGATTTATTTTTAATGTTATTNTTATAGAAAAATTCTCCCAAACCCATACAAGGTTTAGAAAAGCAGTTAAAACGGTTGGTCTCAATTTTAACATAACATAGATATATAATTTGAAATAAAGCANATAGAAAAATTCTCCCAAACCCATACAAGGTTTAGAAAAGCAGTTAAAACGGTCGGTCTCAATTTTAACATAACATAGATATATAATTTGAAATAAAGCAGTGACATTTAAAAANTTATTTTAACCTAAAAATATTTATTTTTATAATTTATCTCAAAATCAAAGTCAACGTACATCCGAAACACTAAAGTTTCTATTTTACCCATCCGAGCCGACTATTAATGAAGTTTTGCGTTGTTTGCAAATAAAAGGTGATAAAGGGTGCTTCTTAAAGCCTTTTATACTTATTTGAAGCCTAAAAGTACTCATTATTCTTATATTTTGATTTAGGATGCAAATGGAGACATTAAATGCANTGCATTTGATTCTTAAGCATCCTTCCCGAGAACCTCTTGAGAATGGATGAGCATCCTTACATGGAACCTCTCACCAATCACTATATTGTTTCCCAAGCATCCTTACCGGGAACCTCTTCGGAAGGGGTGAGCATCCTTANAATAACTCTCTCATCTGAGCTCCAATTGAGATGATTCAAGATGCTATGGAATGATAAGAAAGAGCTCTAAAACNTATTGTTTCCCAAGCATCCTTACCGGGAACCTTTTGGGAAGGGGTAAGCATCCTTACAAGGAACCTCTCACTCATGTGCATCACAAACAACCCAACCAAGCATACAATTCCAACATTTATCTCAATTTATAAGCATCTATCCAAAATTTCCAAAATATATCATGTAACAATTCTNCATATTTCTACACCAAACCTATTTAATACATGTTCTAGGACCTGAAATTTCATATTTTCACTTATTAAAACCAAATTTCAACTATTATTTCCACTAACATTTTAAATCTCTACTTTTTCAATCTACCAAATTCAAACACACATCACTACACATATCCACATTTTTACCACAATTATTTACTATATATCTATATACACATATAAAAGAAAATGCGGGGTGTTACACAAATAGAAAGCTTGGAAAAAAAAACCCAAATGTAGACATGGAAATTCAAGAACATGAAGCTAGACTTGATTACACTTGAAATAAATGAGATTAAAGTGCAAGAAGTAAAGATTACAAGCGATTTAAAGCATACTACAACTGAAATGGTGGAGGAAATGCACAAACCTATTTTTCTCCCTCTAAAGCTGCATCTTCTTCCTTGAGCTTCTCTCTCTAAACTTGTGTAAAAACTGAATAAAGGAGAATAGTTTGGTCCAAATTCGTCCATACCCCTCTCATGGTTTGTGTGAGTTGACTTCCAATGATTGGAAGGGGTATAGTGCTTGATTGCAGTTAACCCTAATCTCCAAACACGAACCCGAATTGTGTATATATGGCTTAAAAGGATAGGTGAGTGTCACTCTTGCTCGGGTTCAATGCAAGAAATGGGGAAAACGTGTGTGTGAATGAAAATGTGTGTTTGTGCAAAAGTGCTCCCCAAGTGAAGAGAGACTTGCAAGTGTCATGTTTTACTTGGAATGGGTATTCCAATGTCGTCTCCTCAGGGAAGGAAGGTTGAATTGTAGTGAAGGTGATTTTGTAAAAATAGAAAAGTGTAAAATCTTGAGAGTTTGTATTTAGGTGAGTGAAGATTTTTGATAAAATACAAGAAAAAACAAGGTTGGCTAATCCAAAGAGGTCATTCCAATGGCAATGCCGCATCAACTCAATTCATTCAGCCAATGGTGTCTAGGTGTTTGATTGATTCATATGAAGTGTGAGACTAATGTAGAATGTAGGCTCAAGCATACCCCGTGACAAGTCTACAGTGTATCAAGAGCTCACAACCATGTCCACACTCAACCTAGTCAAACCAAACACTTTACACTACAGGGAAGAATGGGGGAGAGTTGATTTAACATACCCAAGAGGAAGTTCCCCTTGGATTAGCCAACAAAAAGCTTAGCTACTCATATTCAAAGCAAAAGCATATATATTGTAAAGAAATATGGAGATGAACTAGAGATGAAATTAGAGATGAAAATAGAGATGAAGTAAAGCTTTAAATTTATATTAATGCAAAAGGAATTTAAACTACAAAGACAAGTTCATTCATACCCAAATAACAAAGATTGGAGAGAAAACCCAAATGTAAACATAGAAAGTTAAGAACATGAAGCTAAAATTGATTACACTTGAAATACATGAGATTAAAGTGCAATAAATAGAGATTACAAGTGAAATACAACTTACTACAAGTGAAATGTGTGAGAAAATGCAAAAATCTAACTTTCTCTAAAACTATGTCTTCTTTCTTGGAGCTTCTCTCTCTAAAGCTATGTAAAAGCTGAATAATGGTGTAAAATATATTTCCAATTTCGTCCATGGGGCTCCTATGGTTTATGTGCTGACTTCCAATGAGTGGGAAGGTCTTTGGTTACTGCCACAAGTAATCCCTAGGGCATGCCCGCACCAACCAGGCGTTCACCAACCAACCTGCTCTCTTTTCCTCTTCCATGCCTTTTCTTCCAAAGTCAGACTTTTATGTAAGAATGGCATGCTTGTAAGTAGAAAATGTCAGGTTAGGTGTGGGAGACACAGATGTGCCCCCCCTCCCCAAGTAGGTAGAGTCTGAGTTGCACATGTGTAACGTTTTTGGGCCAAACCTACCGGTAGGTTTTTTTTCAGTAAACAAAACCTTCCGATAGGTTTTGGCAGATGATCGAGTAGATTAATTCTAGTGTGCAAAACCTATCGGTAGGTTTTCGCTTGATTTTCCCTTTTCTTGATTTCTTCACCTTCCAAGCCACTAGTTAAGCCTCCTCTTCTTCTGCATTGTCTTTAAGCACAATGATGGGAACCTAACTCAAGCCATTTCCTACTCTTTCCTGCAATCACACAAAACCTCATTAATTGTTTGATTAAATGCATTTTATCCCATTTTCACAACCAAAGCAAGTATAAAAGAGGTGTAAAGATATACATGATGTGCAATATTTTGTGCTAATCATGCCCCCCAACTTTTGTTTGCTAGTACCTAGCAAACTTTATTTTCAAAACCTCAAAGCATAAAGCTAAACTATCCATTTATGTAAGACAAATCACAAAACAATCAAAATGCAAAAATCACAAGGCAATTAAAGAAATGGACTTTGGCAAGATAAAACGAAACAACTGTGGTTCTTTTCATTTCACTTCTGAAAGTTTAGTACAAGGATTTAGAATTCCAAAACAAAACGGCCCAAAAAAAAATCCTAGAGACTCTTCTACTAGGTCAAAAATTCTAATCCCACTTGCGTACAAAATAAAAACAAAACAACACCTTACTCATCATCCTCCTCCTCATCATTCTCATAATCACTCTCCCTTTCCTCGTCACCTGAGTCTTCATCGTCAAAACCCTCCACCTCGACAAGAATAGAAGCTATAAGTCCAGAGGTAGAAAGTCCGGCCCAAGGAGGTGGAGGAACACCTGGAATCGGCTCGCCCAGAAAGGTGTGCTAAAAAATCCTACTAAGCATCAGTGCAAGCTTATGAATCATCCCCTCCAAAACTTCTAAGCGGTGCGAAACTATACAGACCGAGACAGAGGTGGAAGGCCCAGAAGTAAACGACCTAGCAGTGGATGGCTCAGGCCTCGGGGCTCTAGCCCTCTCAGCCTACTCATTGCTATCCTCTTACTGCTACTCAATTTCCTGATAGTGCCAAACTCAGGGGGTAGCAGCACATCGGAGAGGTAAGCCTTGATCTTGCTATGATAGCACATCCTAGTGACTAGATTGGCAAATGGGAGATTCGCCTTTGACTCTCTAGCTTGAGCGAACTCCTTCATGAACTCCCAGATCAATAAAGCCACATCCATTCTCTTCCCAGTCATAAATGCATGGATGAAGGTGAGCTTCTCCACATTCAAGTNGCTCTCTTTTCCTCTTCCATGCCTTTTCTTCCAAAGTCAGACTTTTATGTAAGAATGGCATGCTTGTATGTAGAAAATGTCAGGTTAGGTGTGGGAGACACGGATGTGCCCCCCCTCCCCAAGTAGGTAGAGTCTGAGTTGCACATGTGTAATGTTTTTGGGCCAAACCTACCGGTAGGTTTTTTTTCAGTAAACAAAACCTTCCGATAGGTTTTGGCAGATGATCGAGTAGATTAATTCTAGTGTGCAAAACCTATCGGTAGGTTTTCGCTTGATTTTCCCTTTTCTTGATTTCTTCACCTTCCAAGCCGCTAGTTAAGCCTCCTCTTCTTCTGCATTGTCTTTAAGCACAATGATGGGAACCTAACTCAAGCCATTTCCTACTCTTTCCTGCAATCACACAAAACCTCATTAATTGTTTGATTAAATGCATTTTATCCCATTTTCACAACCAAAGCAAGTATAAAAGAGGTGTAAAGATATACATGATGTGCAATATTTTGTGCTAATCATGCCCCCCAACTTTTGTTTGCTAGTACCTAGCAAACTTTATTTTCAAAACCTCAAAGCATAAAGCTAAACTATCCATTTATGTAAGACAAATCACAAAACAATCAAAATGCAAAAATCACAAGGCAATTAAAGAAATGGACTTTGGCAAGATAAAACGAAACAACTGTGGTTCTTTTCATTTCACTTCTGAAAGTTTAGTACAAGGATTTAGAATTCCAAAACAAAACGGCCCAAAAAAAAATCCTAGAGACTCTTCTACTAGGTCAAAAATTCTAATCCCACTTGCGTACAAAATAAAAACAAAACAACACCTTACTCATCATCCTCCTCCTCATCATTCTCATAANTACTTGTGTACAAAATAAAAACAAAACAACACCTTACTCATCATCCTCCTCCTCATCACTCTCATAATCACTCTCCCTTTCCTCGTCACCTGAGTCTTCATCGTCAAAACCCTCCACCTCGACAAGAATAGAAGCTATAAGTCCAGAGGTAGAAAGTCCGGCCCAAGGAGGTGGAGGAACACCTGGAATCGGCTCGCCCAGAAAGGTGTGCTAAAAAATCCTACTAAGCATCAGTGCAAGCTTATGAATCATCCCCTCCAAAACTTCTAAGCGGTGCGAAACTATACAGACCGAGACAGAGGTGGAAGGCCCAGAAGTAAACGACCTAGCAGTGGATGGCTCAGGCCTCGGGGCTCTAGCCCTCTCAGCCTACTCATTGCTATCCTCTTACTGCTACTCAATTTCCTGATAGTGCCAAACTTAGGGGGTAGCAGCACATCGGAGAGGTAAGCCTTGATCTTGCTATGATAGCACATCCTAGTGACTAGATTGGCAAATGGGAGATTCGCCTTTGACTCTCTAGCTTGAGCGAACTCCTTCATGAACTCCCAGATCAATAAAGCCACATCCATTCTCTTCCCAGTCATAAATGCATGGATGAAGGTGAGCTTCAACACATTCAAGTTCTTCTCTGCACCCCAAGGGATCAAATTGTAGTGCAAGATCTTATTCATGACTCCATGCGAGTGCTTGAGGCCCCCGACTTGAATTGGGTCGAGTCCTCGTATGTCAGTTGCACGTACTCAGGGATTGATTTTACCCCTTGAATGTTGTGTGGATAAATCTGGGTATTGGGGGGAGGCCTCTTGTATTGCATCAAGTTTGCTATCAAGTCTGGGGTAACCTCAAAAGTCTTCCCCCTCACATTAGTCTTGAGAATACACTTGTCCTCTTCCGCCACATTCAACTTTTTGTAAAATTCTCTACACATTGGCAGGTTATATCTGCTAACCAACTCAAACCAAATCCCAATTTCATGCCCCTTAGTTACTCTAACAACCTCGTCATTCGGCCTGAGAGTGGGCTTATCCACATGACGCTCACAAGTGACATTTTCATCATTGATGCTCTTGTTGCAAGCATCGTGTTTCTGCTTCTTCCTCCTTTCCCCCACCCTCTCCACTAGGGCCCTCCTCGGTCCTCTTTCTGGAAATCGTGCCCGCGGGTTGTGGAGAACTAGCCCCAGTTCGTTTCATACGGGCCATGAGTATCAACAGTGCTCCAAAAGCCACAAACGACAAAAACCACATCCATAGTCGCTCAAGAGGGTCAAAAGAGTCTAGGAAGAGTTTAGCTATGCGAGCCGTTTCGATGAATTTCAAACTTTTGGAGAAACCCAAAGAGAAAATGGAATTTGGGGGAAAAAGGGAAGACTAGGGTTCGTGAGAAAATTTAACAAATTTTGGTAGAATCCAATTTAGAATCAACCCTATATGTAGTGATTAGTAGTCTTGATAGATGGGTAGGTGATCTTTGAACATTGGAGAGGCTTTGAGAGGGAGAAGAGAGCTTGGGAGATCAAGAGTTATGAAGGAGATGAATAGTTTCCCCAAAAAAATGAACTTAAAACCCTCATTTTCAGCCTTCTGGGCAAAACCTACCGGTAGGTTTTAGCTTGTTTGAAAGAAATTCCTGTGCTCCCATTCTCACTTCCACTCCAATTTATTTCAACCCCTACACATTCTAACAACCTATCTATGACCTCTACTCTACCAAAAACATGAGTTACGCTTGTGAACCACAATTGAGTGATCATGCCCCAAGTCATTTTTGAAATTGCAATTTGATTTAAAATTTTGATGCTTTCAACACACAAGACATGGATTTCTACATTTAACTACCAAAATGAATATTCAAAATGCAAGGCACAGATTCAAATGATAAAGGCATTCCTAATTCTATCCAATATCAAAAATTTGAGTGATATTCCCCCATCCTACAAACCTGGGGTTGCATAACACATTGTTCAATACCGGAACAAAGTACACATGAGCATCACCATGGCTTTAGATGTTATTCTTGAGTATGAACCTACACATTCATTTTCAAACTCGTGTGTGTGTGAAATGGACATGTAATATAAGAATTTATCCAACATAATTCACATTCGCTCGTCTATCCAATTTCAGCTTCGATGCAAAACTCACTAGGGGTTTCTTTCAACAATGAATCACACTATGATTATCTTGACATGCTTTCCATGTGAATATGTGAGATAGAATCTTGTGCACAAACTGTAGTATGCTCTGTATAAAAATGAAACAACCTTGGCATAATCTCATGAAAGGAATGTTAGGGCACTAGATAGCTAAATCAACTTTTCTTTTCCTTTAAAAGTGTGCTTTCTCCATGCTTTCTCTATAAGTAAAATGAAGGATAGAGGATAACAAAGAGGGTTGTTCCAAGTGAATGACCTTTATTCCAAAAAAACTCCATTTTCATGGGATTTTCAGTCTAACACCCATCACTACACTCTTTATTTATTTTTCTTTCTTTTCCTTAACATTTTCCTTTTTCTTTTCTCATTTTTTTCTTCTTCCACCCATTTTATCTCCTTTTTTCTTGGATTTTTTCATTCTTTTCCATTCAATACTTGAATTTGGCATCATTCATCCCTTTTGCTGGGTTCCCACACCACCATTGTTTCGCTTTTATGATCAATGATAGTCAGCTCTTAGAACAACCAAGGTGTGATAAATTTTTATCATTTTGCACTAGCTTGGTCAATTGTGTGGCATGGAAACAAATTTTCAACAAGGCTCAATCACGGCACTAGGGATAATATTTTCACAAGAAAAAAGGGCTAAGGCTCAAAGTAAATTAAGGATGACCTAAGATGATTTCTAGATAAGCATGGAAGAATATATTGCATATCAAGACAAAGTCAATCAACTACCCAAATGCACTCCAACCAAAACAAGCATAATGAAATTATTGAACAAATTTGGAATTTAAAGAATTGTTCCTTGAGTTAATGTAAGTTCCCAATGTAAGTTCCCTCCAACAAGGATTGACACTAAAGCTCTCATGGATACTTATTCATCTCCACTATTCATGTCAAGCTCTAAAATGTGAACTCAATTCGTAAATTGTAGAAATTACACATTCAAGGTGCACTTATGAGTGAGTTCAAAAGCAAACACTTCTATGATACTCTTAGCAATAGAATAAACATCTATGATGCTCTCATGTATTCAAAGTTCAGCAAAGATCAACATATCAATAAACCCACAACACTTTGATTGGGGGAAAATAGTTCAACATTCAGATAATTTTCACAAAACATTCAATTTTTTCACACATTTCTCAACTATTGTAAACAAAAATCTGTAGAACATGTGAATGGTGACTTTCACCACAAAATGGTATTACCAACAAAAATTTTCACAAAAAATTGGTGTATCATACAAATGGTGCACCTCACTCCCCAACTTGATTCATGCATTGTCCTCAATGCAACAAAAAGATATGATATGCAATGATGGACTTAAAAAAGATAAGTAGGGTTAGAGAATGCCTCGCATGGAGCTTTGAACAAAAAAAAAATAATATGCCCATTTAAAGACAGAAAACTACACAAATATGAAAGTAAATACACGGAATAACTTGGAAAGTAAATGATAAAAGAATACACTAAAAACTACATTAACTGTTATTCCTCCAAAAGGTTCGGGTAGACCGGATCCACCAATTCTTCCTCCACCGTTTGAACCCCAAACCCCTTGAAGAATGACTTAAGTCTTTGGCCATTGACCTTGAATGTATTTCCATCCTTACAGTTTGTAATTTCCATGGCTCCATTGGGATAGGCCACCTTGATAAGATAAGGGTCATCATCCAATGATATCGGAGTTTCCCTTGAAAGATAGAGACTTGAGAATTATACAAGAGCACCTTTTTTTCGGGCTCGAATGTCTTTCTTACTATGGATTTATCATGAAAAATCTTAGCCCTTTCTTTGGAAATTTTTAAGCTCTCATATGCATCTCAACATATCTCTTCTAATTCATTCAACTGTAACTTTCTATTCTCGCCGGCTATTCTCAAGTTAACGTTCAGGGTTTTGATGGCCCAATAGGCTTTTTGTTCCATTTCTACTGACAAATGACAAGCCTTGCATAGACTAGCCTATATAGGGTGACATACCTAGAATGGTATTGTAAGCGGTGCGGTAAGCTCATAGGGCATCGATCAACCTAAGTGACCAATCCTTTCTATTAGGGTTCACCGTTTTCTCAAGGATGTTCTTGATCTCCCTATTGGCCAACTCGGCTTGGCCATTAATCTGTGGGTGATAAGCGGTGGACACCTTGTGTGTGACTCCATACTTATACATTAAGGATGCAAATGGCCTATTGCAAAATGAGAACCACCGTCACTTATCATTGCGTGAGGCATCCCAAACCTTGAAAATATGTTTACTTTTAGGAACTTGATCATGAACTGGTGCTCATTGGTTTTGGTTAGGATAGCCACTACCCACTTGGACACGTAGTTCACTGCCAATAAAATATAGAGGTAGCCAAAAGATATAGGGAATGGACCCATGAAGTCAATGCCCAAAAAATCGAATATCTCAATTACTAACACAGGGGACAAGGGCATCATATTCATATGGGTCACACTACCCAACCGTTGGCACCTATCACATTCTTTACAAAATGAAACACAATCCTTAATTAAGGAGGACCAATAAAAACCTGATTGTAAAACCTTAGCCAATGTTTTCTTTGAAGAGAAGTGGTTACCGCATGCCTCAGAATGACATGATGAAAGGACTTCCCGTTGTTCATTTTCATGTACCCATCTCCTCATCACTTGGTTTGGGCAATACTTGAACAAATATGGGTTGTCGAAGTATAAGTGTTTCAAACTCGTCATAAATCTCCTTTTGTCCTCTGGGCTCCAATGCGGTGGTATTTGTCCTGTGACAAGATAATTACAAATGTCAGCGTACCAAGGACAAACAAAAGGAATAAAAAGTAAATGCTCATTAAGGAAAGAGTCAGGGATAGGAATATGCTCTTCGTCATTTTGAACTACAAGTCAAGACAAATGGTTCGCCACCACATTCTCCATTCCTTTCTTATCTTTAATGGTCAATTTGAATTCTTGTAAGAGGAGGATCCACCTAATGAATCTCGATTTTGCATCTTGCTTAGACAAAAGATACTTCAAAGTAGAGTGATCAGTGTAGACTACTATAGGTGAACTAATGATGTAAGACCAAAATTTATCAAATACAAATACTACTACTAGCAACTCTTTTTCAGTGATAGTATAATTCATTTGTGCCTCATTTAGAGTCTTACATATGGCCTCTTCTCTTCCCTTTGACCAAGCATAGTGCTGACCGCGTAATCACTTGTGTCGGACATCAGCTTAAATGGTGAGTCCCACTTTGGTGGTCGCATGATCAGAGGTGAAGTGAGCATGCTTTTGAGTTTTTTGAATGATGCCTCATAATCATTCGACTACACAAAGTGTACATATTTGGAAAGAAAATTGGTCAAGGGTCTTGTTAATGCACTAAAGTCTTTTATAAATCTACAATAAAAATCGGCATGAACAAGAAACGGTTTGATGTCTTTGATGACTTTCAGTGTGGGGAGGTTGAAAATTGCCGCAACCTTGGATTTGTTGACTTCAATCCCCTTTGCCGATACGATATGCCTAAGCACTATCCCTTGTGTCACCATGAAGTGTCACTTCTCCCAGTTGAGTACCAAATTCTTCTCCTCACATCTTTCGAGTACTCTCTCCAAGTTCTCCAAACAACCATTGAAAGAATCCACAAACACTGAGAAATCATCCATAAAGAATTTCACAATCTTTTCCACCATATCACTAAAGATCCCCATCATGCATCTTTGAAAGGTCCCTGGGGCATTGCATAGCCCAAATGGCATGCGACGGTAGGCAAAAGTACCAAAGGGGCAAGTGAAGGTGGTCTTTTCTTGATACTCCTATGCGATCTCTCTCTAATTGTAACTAGAGTAGCCATCCAAGAAACAATAAAATAGATGCCCGACTAACCTTGCCAACACTTGATAGAGGAATGACAAGGGGAAGTGGTCTTTTCTTGTGCACGAATTGAGTTTTCGATAATCAATACACACCCTCCAACTGGTGACCACCCTTGTTGGAATTAACTTGTTCTGCTCATTTGCAACTACTATGACTCCCAATTTCTTTGGTACCACTTGCGTGGGGCTTACCCACTTACTATCAGCAGTCAGAAATATGATGCCTACATCAAGTAGCTTGAGCACTTCATCCCTCACCATGTCTTTCATAATGGGATTAAGTTTCCTTTGTGGTTGTCGGGATGGTTTGCCATCTTCCTCCAAGTAAATCCTATGAGTGCAAATAAGGGGACTAATCCTTTTGATGTTGACTATGGTCCACTCAATGGTTCCCTTGTGCCCCCTCAATACACACAACAACTCCTCCTCTTGTCTTGCCTCCAAAATTGAGCTTATTACCACCAAGAAGGCCTCGTGCTCCCTTAAAAAATACATATTTGAGGTTGGATGGTAACGGCTTCAACTCCAAGATTGGAGTTTGCACAGTTGATGGAAAGATCTTTTTCTCTTGCAATGGAAGTCTCTCAAATGTTGGGGTCCATTTGTCTACCCGTTGTACACTTTTCGGCTCCTCATCATCAATAATCTCCTCCTCCCCTAACTTTAAAGTGCTAAGTAGCTCCAAATGATCCTCCAATAAAGTGTCAATCCGGTTGATCTCATGTACTTCTTCGTCATTACCCGGTTGGTTGCACAAGTTGAACATGTTAAGGTCTTCTGTCGTATTCCCAAAAGCAAACTTCATTAGTCCATTCCTGCATTTAATCATGGCATTAGATGTAGCAGGTAAATGCCTACCTAGAATGACTAGAATTTGAGAACTAGGATTAGCAATTGGATGAGTATCAAGTACAATAAAATCAATAGGAAAATAGAAATTATCTACTTGAACCAAGACATCCTCAACTACTCCCCTTGGTGTTCTAATGCTATGGTTTGCCAATTGAAGAGTGATTGGAGTTGGCTTTAACTCTTCTAGTTGTAACTATTGATACACCGTGTAGGGTAGGAGGTTGACACTCACTCCCAAGTCTAGAAGTGCTTGCTCCACTTGGTAATTTTCTATGGTGATGACAATGGTAGGACAGCCGGGGTCCTTGAATTTGGGAGGTGAGTTGGTCTTCAAAATGGAGCTCACTTGCTCTGTGAGGAATGCCTTCTTATGCACATTCAATTTTCTCTTCACTGTGCACAAGTCCTTCAAGATATTTGCACATGATGGGATTTGCTTGATGGCATCGAGGAGTAAAATGTTTATCTTCACCTGCTTAAACATTTCAATGATGTCAGAATAATTAGCCACCTTAGCCGGTGACTTCAAATATTGGGGAAAAGGGGCCGAAATGGGACATTCATGCACATTCAAATCAACAATTTTTTATTTTTCACTTGTCTCACCCCCCACGGAGTTGCCATTAATCTCTTTTTCTTTGTCCAATGTGGCCTTTGATGAGACTTTTGGCAAAATGATTTTGTCAATTTGTTTGCCACTTCTTAGGGTGGTAACCACCTTGAGTTGCTCATAATTCTCTTTGGTGGGCTTGGATNGTCTACCCGTTGTACACTTTTCGGCTCCTCATCATCAATAATCTCCTCCTCCCCTAACTTTAAAGTGCTAAGTAGCTCCAAATGATCCTCCAATAAAGTGTCAATCCGGTTGATCTCATGTACTTCTTCGTCATTACCCGGTTGGTTGCACAAGTTGAACATGTTAAGGTCTTCTGTCGTATTCCCAAAAGCAAACTTCATTAGTCCATTCCTGCATTTAATCATGGCATTAGATGTAGCAGGTAAATGCCTACCTAGAATGACTAGAATTTGAGAACTAGGATTAGCAATTGGATGAGTATCAAGTACAATAAAATCAATAGGAAAATAGAAATTATCTACTTGAACCAAGACATCCTCAACTACTCCCCTTGGTGTTCTAATGCTATGGTTTGCCAATTGAAGAGTGATTGGAGTTGGCTTTAACTCTTCTAGTTGTAACTATTGATACACCGTGTAGGGTAGGAGGTTGACACTCACTCCCAAGTCTAGAAGTGCTTGCTCCACTTGGTAATTTTCTATGGTGATGACAATGGTAGGACAGCCGGGGTCCTTGAATTTGGGAGGTGAGTTGGTCTTCAAAATGGAGCTCACTTGCTCTGTGAGGAATGCCTTCTTATGCACATTCAATTTTCTCTTCACTGTGCACAAGTCCTTCAAGATATTTGCACATGATGGGATTTGCTTGATGGCATCGAGGAGTAAAATGTTTATCTTCACCTGCTTAAACATTTCAATGATGTCAGAATAATTAGCCACCTTAGCCGGTGACTTCAAATATTGGGGAAAAGGGGCCGAAATGGGACATTCATGCACATTCAAATCAACAATTTTTTATTTTTCACTTGTCTCACCCCCCACGGAGTTGCCATTAATCTCTTTTTCTTTGTCCAATGTGGCCTTTGATGAGACTTTTGGCAAAATGATTTTGTCAATTTGTTTGCCACTTCTTAGGGTGGTAACCACCTTGAGTTGCTCATAATTCTCTTTGGTGGGCTTGGATGACTCAATCATGTGTTGACCCCTAGGGCTTTCTTGAGGTTGAATAAGAAATTTCTCTTTCTCTTGTTGGTACAACCCTATGACATTGGTAAATTTTTTGATTTGAGTCTGGATATCATTACAGACAATGGTGGTTTGATTACTGATGGTGGTTTGGCTTTGAATGAATTGGTGCACAACATCCTCCAAGTTTCTCTTATGGGGAGATTGGTAGGTGGGCCGGTTAGGTTGTCCTTATTGACCAAACCTTGTGGAGGCGGGTTTTGTGAAAACCCTTATGGATTAGACCGGGGGTATTGGGAGCTAGACAAGGGACCTTAACCATGGTATTGATTTTGCTTAGGTGGCATGGGAGGTGAATATGAACTAGACCTGTGAGGAATGAGATTCTAATTCTTCCAACTAAAGTTTGGGTGATTACTCCAACCCAGATTATATGTATTGGAATGTGGAGAGAATGATTGTCTACTTTGGTCGAAGGAATTGACTTGCTCATGGTGAACTTCTTTGAGTGCCGAAATGTTGGGGCACTCCGATATGGAATGCTCAACACTCTCACAAATAGAGAAAAACTCCCCAGCCTTTGTGACGTTAGAAATCTCATGCCTCCTATTCACCTCTGGACTCTCTACCTTGTGGGAAAATTTTGTGATTTTGGCAAGCAAGTCCTCTCGATCCCGTAAATCATACATCCCTCCCCCACTTGGTTCATTACTACACGGAGGGGACCTCGGTACATCGACAGAATCTTTGATATCCCAAGATTGGGCATTTTGTGCCAATGTATTGAAGTACTCTAGGTCCTCATGGGGATCCTTGTTCAAAAACTCCCCATTGCACATCATGTCTATGAACTATCGATGACTCAGTGTAATCCCTTTGTAGAAGAAACTCACTAATTGCCATGGTTCAAATCTATGATGTGGAATGGATTGAAGTAATTTCCTTGTATCGATCTCAACATTGATAAAATTGCTCATTAGGTTTTTTCAAAAAATTTTGAATTTGTTTCTTAAGAGTAGTGGTTTTGGGCACCGAAAAAAATTTGTTCAAAAAATCAGAAAACATTTGTGCCCAAGAGCTTATTGGTCGAGGCTTCAAGGAATTCAACCACATTTTGGCTTTATCTTTTAGGGAGAAGGGGAACAATTTCATGCAAGCTATGTCTTCCATGCCATGATTTGTGAGGAATGTTGCAACAATTTTTTCAAATTCCTTAATGTGCAAATAAGCATTTTCTCTTTCAATTCCATGGAATTGAGGAAGTAGTTGTAACATTCCCAGTTAAACAAGGCATGAGCTTGGACCAGGAGAAGTATGTAATAGGGAATGGTGCTTTGTGTCGGTTGGAGATAATCCCTCATTGACCTCACTAGAGGATCAATTGAGGTATTGCTTCCTTCATTCCTAGGGGGGAATTGCATTCTGGGGTTTGACTTGCGAGTCTTGCATTCTCCCACCCCATGGGACATTAGCACCTACATCCCTAAAATTGTCACCGACATCCTCAGGTGGGTCTTGGTCTAGATTCATGTTTGATCCTTAGGGTCATCTCACTAATCTATTTTGGTCGTCCCATCCCCACATGCAAAAATAATATCTACAATTTAAAAGAAAAGTAAACAAAATATATATATAAGGAGCAATGTACCTCAGCCCGTGATAAAAATCATGAGACTTACCTCCATTGTCCGAAATCACCATCTAATTCATTGCTTTGCCTTCCTCGGCAACCAAATAAAAAATGGTTGATTGCAGTTCACCCTAATCTCCAAACACGAACCCAAATTTTTTATATATGGCTTATATGGATAGGTGAGTGTCACTCTCCCTCGGGTTCAATGCTAGAAATAGGAAAAATGTGTCTGTGAATGAATATGTGTGTGTGTACAAAAGTGCTCCCCAAGCGAAGGGAGACTTACAAGTGTCATGTTTTACTTGGAATGAGTATTCCAAGGTCATCTCCACAGGGAAAGAAAGTTGAATTGTAGTGAAGATGATTTTGTAAAAATACAAAAGTGTAAAATCTTGAAAGTTTGTGCTTTGGTGAGTGAAGATTGTTTGATAAAATGCAAGAAAAAATAAGGTTGGCTAATCCAAAGAGATCATTCCAACGGGAATGCCAAATCAACTCAATTCATTCAACCAATGGTACCTAGGTGTTTGATTGATTTGTAGGAAGTGAGGGACTAATGTGGAATGCAAGCTCAAGCATACCCTGTGACAAGTCTGCAGTGTATCAAGAGCTCACAACTACATCCACACTCAACCTAGTCAACCAAACACTTTACACTGCAATGAAGAATGGGAGAGAGTTGATTTAGCATACCCAAGAGGAAGTTCCCGTTGGATTAGCCAACAAAAAGATTAGCTACTCATATTCAAAGAAAAAGCATACATATTGTAAAGAAACATGGAGATGAACTAGAGATGAAGTAAAGCTTTAAATTTGTATTAATGCAAAAGGAATTTAAACTGCAAAGACAAGTTCATTCATGCCCAAATAACAAAGATTGAAGATAAAACACAAATGTAAACATAGAAAGTAAAGAACATGACGCCAAACTTGATTACACTTGAAATACATGAGATTAAAGTGCAAGAAATAGAGATTACAAGTGAAATACAACTTACTACAAGTGAAATGGGTGAGAAAATGCAAAAATCTAACTTTCTCTCTCTAAAACTATGTCTTCTACCTTGGAGCTCTCTCTCTCTAAAGCTATGTAAAAGCTGAATAATGGTGTAGAATATATTTCCAATTTCATCCATGGGGCTCCTATGGTCTGTGTGCTGATTTCCAATGAGTAGGAGGGTCTCTGGTTACTGCCACAAGCAATCCCCAGGGCATGCCTGCACCAACCAGGCTTTCACCAACCAGCCTCCTTCTCTCTCTTCCTCTACCATGCCTTTTCTTCCAAAGTCAAACTTTTGTGTAAGAATGGCATGCTTGTATGTAGAAAATGTCAGGGTAGGAGTGGGAGAAGTAGAGGTGGGCCCCCAAGTAGGTAGAGACTAAGTTGTAGGTGTTTGGCGTTTCTAGGCCAAACCTACCGGTAGGTTTTGGCAAATGATCCAATAGGTTAATTCTAGTTTGCAAAACCTACCAGTAGGTTTTCACTTGATTTGCCCTTTTCTTCATTTTTTCACCTTCCAAGCCACCCGTTAAGCCTCCCCTTCTTCTCCATTGTCTTTAAGCACTATGATGGGAGCCTAACTCAAGCCATTTCCTACTCTTTACCTGCAATCACACAAAACCTCATTAATTATTAGATTAAATTCATTTTATCCCATTTTTACGACGAAAGCAAGTATAAAAGAGGTGTAAAGATATACATGATGTGAAATATTTTGTGTTAATCATATAGGTACTACTACAAGCAACCACAGGCTCAACATTGCCTTTTCCATGCTTCGCCCAACCACTCCTCTTCTCTCCTCCTCCTCCTCCTCCTCCTCCATGCTTTGTCTTACCAAAATTAGGCTTTAGGTGTAAGAGAGCATCATAATGTGTCATGGATGTCAGGGTATGTGTGGGGTGACAAGAGGTGGCCCCCTAAAGTAAATGGAGCTGAGATTGTAGGTTTCTGGCATTTCTGAACAAAACCTACTAGTAGAACGATTACCGGTAGGTTTTTGGCAGAGGCTGCAGTAGAAGACATCCAGTGTACTAAACCTACCAGTAGGTTTTCTCATGTTTTGGCATTTCTTGGTTTCTTGATGTCTCGAGCCATCCTTTAAGCCTCCCCTTCTTCTCTATTGCCTTCAAGCACTTGATGGGGGGCTTAACACACGCCCTTACCTGCTCTTCACCTACAATCACACGAAACTCCATTAAATGTTAGATTAAATGCATTTTCCCCCATTTTCACTATAAAAGCAAGTATAAAATGGGTGCAAAGAGATACATAATGTGCAATATTCTATGCTGATCACTTAATCCGTCTATAACCAATCTATCGACTGTTACATAAAGCCCAATCACGTACATCACTGTGTCATGCATGAGGTATATAGTTAGTAGATAGTATGGTATATAGTATTAGGTACCGCTCGGTGTTCATAACCATGAGCATATTATAAATGTAACCATCCATCAATATGGGAGGTAATTAGATAACATTAAAGCATAGTTAAAACATTGGCATTTTCATAACTTAAACAACATTGTACTTGGGTTCACCCTTCACTGAAGGGTATAAGCGGACTACTCACGCCCCATTGCTATAGACGAGCAAGAGGTACGATAGAGCTCCATTACAAATAAAATAAAATACAATACACTCCTTCACCAATTAGTGCACAAAAGGTGGGAGAGGTTCAACCCTCCAAGTAAAAAAGGAATAACAAAAATGTAGAAGAAAGAAAAGCTGGTTGGAAGTGGTTCAGCAGGGTTTTGCTGTACTATATCTCTATCTTTCTCACTCTCTGACTGTCTCTGACTATCTGGCAAAGACTCTGACTCTCCTTAACGTCCCTCCACTCTCTTTGACTGAGAACACTGAAAATGAAGCTGAGCTGACCTATTTATAGAAGCTGGGGAGGTGCTTGAGGCGGTTAGACATAGATTGGCCAATCAGGTGCCTTGGTTGCATTAACTGACCAATGGGAGAAGGTAGAAGGTTTAAGGCGGTTTGCCCACTGTCCATATGACATCACCACCGTTCGGATGGTGGCAATCCTCTAGAATTCTTCTTTCTTTGCTTGATGTTGAAATGTGATATTTGCATTTGCCTAGCCTGCTGATTTAAGCTTGCACACTTTGATCCTCATGACTTTACATAATTCTGCACAAAACCCTAAAAAGTATCAAGTTTAACGTTTTAACCCTAATTTACGCACTAATCCTAAATTCACTTGTATTGACGGTTTTAACTTATTTCACTACCACAATTTAACCTAATAATCTATTTCATTAATGCACTTTTTAGGGTTAATCACACCCCAGAACCTAAAAATTATTAATCCCTAGTAATAGAAATAAATAACAAAACAAAATCACTTTCATAGATTTCACGATTGCATTTAGCATATGCAACAAGCCGTTAAACCCTCGGTGATCCCTAGTGGATGAGTTTTGTCTCCTGAAGGTTTCTAATGAAGCTACCTACAAACTTAAAAAATNCTTTCGTAGATTTCACGATTGCATTTAGCATATGCAACAAGCCGTTAAACCCTCGGTGATCCCTAATGGATGAGTTTTGTCTCCTGAAGGTTTCTAATGAAGCTACCTACAAACTTAAAAAATTAGGGTACAATAATTCATATTTTTAATAGATAAAATTAAATCACCATTCCTCTGTGTTGCCAAGATACCTCCTTTCCCTAATCACTATAAGAGTAACACCATTAGTTGTAACACTATCCATATATTTTTAGAAAAACTTGTGTGTGTGCAATGATTCCTTTATTCCAAAAATCACTTAAAAAATATCACCACCCTTCACTTTGTTGTACAAGACTTAGTCTCGACGTCAATCCTTTCTTGGAAATCACTCAGCAAAGAACACACTCTTGTTATAGTGAATATCACTCAAAAATTACATGTGACAAGAATATTGTTAACAAAACAAGTAATTTCACATGTAATGTCAAAAGAACGGTTATTTGAATAAAACTAGAATTTGACATAATCTCACGAAAGAATATTAACACTGCATCAAACACATTATCAACACTCTTCCTTTCTTATGAATAGGTGGAAATCATATACATGCATGACTTCTGGAATCACAAAGGACTTTAATATGGTTATAACATGGCCATGGGTTTAGGGTTTAAGAAACGACGTCAAAAGTATTCAAAGGCTATCCTTTCTTGAGTATTGTGGCACATCTCTTCCTAACTGTTCAAAACTTTCGCACACATGGTATTCACCATTCTTTCATTTTCTTTCTCATTTTTCACTTTCTTGTCTCTTTTCTTTCTTTTCTTTTTTGCTTTTGCTTTTTCTTTCTTCCACATAATTTTTTCTTTCCATGAACTATAGCCACCATCTTCTTCTTTTCTCCTTTCTTTGATTTTGCTTTTTGGTATCATACTGACTTTAAAAGAGGGTGCAAGAAAATTAGATAGCAAGGGTTAATCAAATATAGTTTTCTATGGCTCGGTTATCATATGGGTTTCATGAAAACGAAATTATACTTTTAGCCTCAATCACGACTAACTAGGGGTATAATTTTGTAAAAGGAATGACTAAGGCACAAAATTAAAGAAAAATGGTCTGAGATCATTTTCCAGAAATCATACACCTGCATAATTATGAATTAAAAATTTAAGGAAAATGCTAACCATATTATTCAATGAGTGCTAATCAAAACAAAAATAATGAGATTATTCAAAGAGATTTATCATCTGAATCAAAAATTCTTACTTGAGTAAATGTGAAATATCTTTCGAAGGATGATTGGCTCAAAATCTGCAATGGGTTTTACATCTCCACTATATATGTAAGCTTAATAAAGAAGTGTAATATTTTTGGAAGTTTTCTAAAAATAAGGAATTCTACGTGTTCAAAAGAATGAGTTTCTATGAAAATCTTAAGATAGTGCACAACTATTATATAAAAACTCCGTGCAATTGAGTTAAGGGTAGCCCTATAAAGCATAAGAATAATAACCTAATTGTAACGTGAATCACAAGAAATACTCTTCCTAACTTGACAAAATTTAACCAAAAACAATAAACCAACTAGATTATCTTAAAAAACAAATTCAAAACAACATTCAAAACAAAAAGACTAAAAAGAAATGAATAATTTAAAGTATTTAGGAAAGACAGTAGTAGTAATGTGAATCTCTGAAGTCTCTAATCATGAAGCAGATGGCCTCCACCGTAATGTCCTCTAAGTAGCCTCAAAATCTTGCTCTGATTCTGCTCATAGTCAGCCATGCGTTAATCGACTTGGGTGATGTTGGTCCCTAGTTGGGTAATATTGGTCTCCAACCCTAGCAATATCTGTCGGTCAGACCTGACATCAACCCAAATACATGTCTGCTCCTCTTGTGGCTGAGGCTCCTCTGGTGGGTGAAAATCTGCACCTCCTGGAAATATTTCTACATGTGGCACGGTTGGTATCTTAGGCTGCTCTTGGGTTGCCCTCCATGGCTCTTTCTCAAAGATGTCTTGTCCAAGGGTGCAAAATGCTCCACCATTGTCCATGAGGGATCCATGATCACTCCCTTGCTCCTGCACAACTCAGATACTAACATAGCAAATGAGAGTGAGGTCTTCTTTACTTTCATAGTCAACATCATTTGGTCCATAATCAAGTTGGGCAAATCAATCGTATGTCCCATCCTAAATGCATAGAGGATGTAGGCTCTCTTAGTATATATCTGATTTTCTGGGACTGGGGTAACAGACTATTCATAGTTATCAAATTCAAAATTTGATTCTTGTCTGTCAAGTCCCCTTGCTTAATGTATTTAATTGGCCTACCCCATACGTAGTCTAGATTCCCTGTCATTTCTATCCCTATCTCAGTCATATTAGGCATTTTAGTGTAAGGATATTGCGAGTTTGGATGTCTCGGGATCGGATGCAGAAAATTCACAATAGTGGCCGATGTAACTTGGAAAGCCACTCCCTTAACATAAACACGGAATTCCCTAGGCCCGATTTCTTTTGCATTACTGTAAAACTCACAAAATAGGCATTCATATGCAGGAGCAACAAACTTAACATAATTTAACCAACCATGGGTAGCAAGATTCTGTCTTACCCCGATATGCTCAAAATCTTCATAAACAATAGGTCTTTCATAAATAATGGTTTTGGAAAAACAGCAATTATCATACCAGACCTGTTGATTGGTGTTCTCAAACATCGTAGCATTGTAAACATTTTGACCTTGGGTTGCTTTGGGGGTGCTTCGGGTTGCAAATATTGGCCTCTCATTGCTCGACTCATAGATCCTCTTGTTCTCATTCTTAGATCCATTTTTTCTTGATTTCTCTCTTGATTTTAGCTTTCAATAGATTTTGATCCGTAAGAACCTATGAAAGAATTTGGGTAAGAGTTTTATTGGAAGGTATTCGAAGAAAAATTGCTAGGTGAAGCAAATCTGAGGCGAGAAGGTGCGAGAGAGCTGTTGGAATTCGTATTTTTTCTGTGAGGGAGACGTTGGAACTAATCAGTTAACGCTGCTGGTTTTTATAATAGGCAGTGTCGTCTAGATGCCACCATCACCGTCCGGATGGTGGGATCCTTCTAGTTTTTGGATTGCTTCGTGCAGGCTGCTGGACTTCTACTGTTTTTCTGCTTCAATTTTTCTTTTTTGAATATCAGTTTAATTCCACAATTACACATTAAACTACTACCATTCGATATTAAACTACTAACATTCTACAATTAACTAACAATCATATTTACACAAATCTAAATTCATGCATTCCTTGATCAAAATTGATTTAATCAGAATCTTCTAATTCAATGACATCAGTGACCCGATTAATCTCACATCTCATGTATCTTGAAAACATGGGACTGAAATAAGATGGCGTCTCAGGGTAATTCTTACTCTATCCATACTTAATCCAGTTAAGACGATCTAACGCTCGACCAAAAGTTAGTTCTGCACATTGATTGTTTTCTCTCAAATGTATTAAGCGACCACACTTTACACAACCACCGAGACGATTTGCTCATCGATGTTTGGCAAATGAATTTTTTCTGCACAAGGGTTTTGATTGATTTTCAACAATTTCTAACTTTCTAATGACCCTTGTTTTTGTTATGATCAAAGAATGTATATCTTCTGGAAAAATGCATAGCATGGTCCAACTAAACAAAAACAATTGCGCATCCATCTTTGGAAAAGTTTGAAAATTGTGAAAGTTTTTGAAAATTGACTCAAAATTGACTCGCTATCTGATTCTTTAACATCTGCCAATCACAAATACGAATATGGATTGTTCCTTCCCCCCAACCTAAATTTCACATTGTCCTCAATGTATAGCATAATGAAATACAATATTAGACAATTTCTAATAAGATCTGGAAGCGAGACAAATCCATAGTGCAAAAACCTAATCTATAAGACAAACAACAAACGATTAGTACCATTATTTACAATCAAATACCTATAAAAACTTTTCAAACCACATACACTGGTTCCATCAGTTGAATGGAACTCACATTTTGAACAAATTCATTAGGATACGGCTTAAGCCTTTGACCATTCACTTTGAAAATATTTCAAGATAATGGATTCTCAATTTCAATTGCCCCGTGATCAAAAAATTTCTTAACAATGTAGGAGCCTTTCCATCTCGACCTTAATTTACCAAGAAATAGATGGAGTCTTCAATTATATAACAGGACATTTTGAGATGGCTCAAAAAACTTCCGCACAATATTCTTATCATGAAAAATTTTCATTATGGATTTGACAATCTTAGCATTCTCATATGATTCATTTCTCAATTTTTCTAATTCATTAATCTGAAGTTTGCAGGATGCACTTGCTTTGTCAATATCAAAGTTCATCATTTTGATTGCTCAATATGCTCGATGTTCCAATTCTACAGGCAAGTGACATGGTTTACCATAAACTAACCTATAAGGAGACATTCTCAAAATNTCAATATGCTCGATGTTCCAATTCTACAGGCAAGTGACATGGTTTACCATAAACTAACCTATAAGGAGACATTCTCAAAATAGTTTTGTATGCAGTACAGTAAGCCCAAAGCGCATCAGTTAGTCTCAAAGACCAAACCTTCCGGTCTGGATTTACTATTTTTTCTAAAATGTATTTTATCTCCCTATTGGCCAATTCAGCTTTTCCACTTGTTTGGGGATTATAAGGGGCGGATATTTTGTGAGAAATCAATTATTTTTTCATAAGGTTTTCAAAAATTTTATTGCAAAAATGTGTTCCCCTGTCACTGATAATGGCTTTGAGAATTCCAAATCTTGACAAAATATTTTCTTTTAAAAACTTGATCATTGTGCGGTGATCATTATTTCGACATGGGATTGCTTCTACCTATTTGGAAACATAATCAATGGCAACCAAAATGTATAGATAAACAAATGATGGGGGAAATGGTACCATAAAATCGATGGCCCAACAATCAAAAATTTCAAGGACTAAAATAGGTTTTAAAGGCATCATTTTTCTTTTTGAAATATTTCTCCATTCTTTAACATCTGTTGCAATTTAGACAAAAAAAATGCACATCTTTAAAAAGAGTGGGCCAAAAAAATCAACACTGCAAAAGTTTAGCAGCAGTTTTCTTTGAAGTAAAATGCCCTCTGCAAGCNTGCAATTTAGACAAAAAAAAATGCACATCTTTAAAAAGAGTGGGCCAAAAAAATCAACACTTCAAAATTTTAGCAGCAGTTTTCTTTGAAGTAAAATGCCCTCTGCAAGCTTCAGAATGAGAAAATGAGATGACATGATCGAATTCGTGATTAGGTGCACAATGCCTTATTATTTGATCTTTACAATACTTANCACAATTTAGACAAAAAAAATGCACATCTTTAAAAAGAGTGGGCCAAAAAAATCAACACTGCAAAAGTTTAGCAGCAGTTTTCTTTGAAGTAAAATGCCCTCTGCAAGCTTCAGAATGAGAAAATGAGATGACCTGATCGAATTCGTGATTAGGTGCACAATGCCTTATTATTTGATCTTTACAATACTTAAACACATAGGGATCTTCCCAAAAGAAATTGCATACCTCACCCAATTTGTTTTTTTCTGTTGGTCCAGGTATAATGAAAAGGAATAGTACCTGAGGCTAAATAATTGATTATATCAGCATACCATGGTACTTCTGTTACTGCAAATAACTGCTCATTTGAAAATTTTTCTTTGATTGGCATGGACTCCTCTTTTGTATCGTANCTATAATTTCTATCAATTTCTTTTCTTGGACTTCTGACAATTTTGAAGATATTATTACTAGATGNTTTTCTTTGATTGGCATGGACTCCTCTTTTGTATCGTAAGTCAGCTTTGACAAATGATCAGCTACCACATTTTCAACTCCCTTCTTATCTTTGATTGATGATCATATCAGATTCTTGAAGCAATAGTATCCAACGTAGGAGACGTGGTTTAGCATCCTTCTTGGTGAGCAAATATTTTAAGGCTGCATGATCAGTAAAAACAATGATTGAGGATCCAACCAAATATGAACGAAATTCATCTAAAGCATACACAATAGAAAGAAATTCTTTGTCTGTGGTATAATAATTCATTTGTGCATCATTCAAAGTTTTACTTGCATAGTAAATCACATATGGTTTCTTCTCTATTCTTTGGCCTAAAAAAGCTCCTACTGCATAGTCACTGACATCACACATTAATTCAAAAGGTAAGGACCAGTCAGGAGGGTGCATAATTGATATAGAAATAAGCATGCTTTTTAGTCTATCAAAAGCTAATTGACATGCATCATTCCAATCAAATGGTACATCCTAACATAAAAGATTACACATAGGCCTAGATATTGAATTGAACTTTTTAATGAATCTTCTATTGAATCTTACATGACCTAGAAAGGATCAACAATCTTTTATGGTCTTGGGAGATTGGCTATCAAATCAATTTTAGACTTCTCAACTTCAATTCCTTCTATAGAAACTACATGACCTAAAACAATACCTTGTGTGACCATAAAATGACATTTTTACCAATTCAAAACAAGATTTGTCTCTTCACATTGGTTAAGGACTTTTTCAAGATTTTCTAAACATAATTCAAATGAATCACCATACACTGAAAAATCATACAGGAAAATTTCTAAAAACCGCTCCACTATATCACTTAAAATGCTTAACGTACAACGTTGAAAAGTAGCTGGAGCGTTACACAATCCAAAAGGCATTATTTTATAAGCAAAAGTGCCAAAGGGACATGTAAAAGTGATTTTTTCGTGATATTTTCTGGTGAGTGAATTCAACTTTTGATAGCCTATATGTATACGCCAACCAGTATCTGTACGCATAGGGCCTAATTCATTTTCTTGATTTTGTATGACAATAACATCAGATTTTTTAGACACTACTTGTGTGGGGCTGACCCATTTACTATCAGATATAGGATATCTGATATCAATAGCTAACAGTTTAAGTACTTTAGCCTTGACTATCTCTTTCAAATGCGGGTTCAATCTTCTCTATGGCTATCGGGATGGTTTAGAATCTTCTTCTATGTATATGCAATGAGTACATAGAAGAGGACTTATTCCCTTTATATATGTTATTGACCAACTAATAGCACTTTTATGCCCCCCTCTATAATTTCTATCAATTTCTTTTCTTGGACTTCTGACAATTTTGAAGATATTATTACTAGATGAGTTCCATCCTCTCCCAAGAAGACATATTTCAAGTCATTCGAGAGAGGTTTCAATTCTGGCTTAATGACCTCAATACTGGTCTTTTGAGACTTAAGTTTAGCGGGCAATAAGTTTTCAAATTTAGGACTCCATACTTCAATGACCGACATATCTACAGACTCATTATTTTGTACAGACTCTAATGCATGTGACTCCTTTTTTGTACTCTCTTTTTTGAACAGACTTTGAGTTAACAACTCGACACAATTTACTTCACTCATCACTTCCTCCTCTCTTGGTTGTTTTGCCATGTTAAACACATTCAATTCCAAGGTCATATTTCCAAATGAAAGTTTCATAATTTCATTCCTACAATTAATAAATGAATTTGATGTAGTAAGGAATGGTCAACCTAGAATGACAAGAATGAATGTAGAAGCATTCAGAACTGGATGTGTATTTAAAACAATGAAATCCACGGGAAAATAGAACTTATCGACTTGAACTAATACATCCTCCATAATTCCTCATGGGTTTTCACAGATCAGTCTGCCAATTGAAATGTGACATTGTTGGGTTTCAACTCACCCAAACCTAACTGTTTATAGACCGAGTATGGAAGAAAATTAACACTAGCTCCCAAATCAAGCAAAGCTTGCTTAATCCCAAAATTTTCAATTATGTATGACACTATAGGACTTCCAGGATCTTTGTACATAAGAGGGGCTTTGTACTAGATGATAACACTAACTTGCTTAGTTAAAAATGCTATTTTCTGTACATTGATTTTTTTTTTGACTGTGCAAAGGTCCATAAAAAAATTGGCATAAGATGGAACTTGTTTGATTGCATCCAACAAGGGGATGTTAATCTTCACTTACTTGAACAATTCAAAAATTTAGAATGTTTGGTTGGAGATTTAGTTTTCTTGACTACTTGAGGAAAAGGTAACGAAATAAGACATGAAGGTTCTTTTCCATTTGGTTCTTCTGGTTCTTTTTCAGTTATAGGTTCAAGCTCAACTAGCATATTTATTGGGATCAACTCAGGTTTTGGCTTAGGAATTAACCTATCTAGGAGTAGTCAAGCTCAAGGGGGAGGGATTTATGACTTGAGATACCGGGAAGACTTGCTATCCAAAATTGCTAAATTGTCAAGGAAAGTTGAGAGTCTTAAAGTCAATAGGAGGCACGAGGTGTCTAATGTTTCTAAGATCGAGGAGTCTTGCTCAATTTGTGAGACTGTGGAGCATTCCATATCAGAGTGCCCCAACCTTACAGCACTTAAGGAAGTGTATCATGATTAACCCTAATTAGTGTGTAAACTATAATGATCAAGTAATCANTGTATACGCCAACCAGTATCTGTACGCATAGGGCCTAATTCATTTTCTTGATTTTGTATGACAATAACATCAGATTTTTTAGACACTACTTNCGTATACGCCAACCAGTATTTGTACGCATAGGGGCTAATTCATTTTCTTGATTTTGTATGACAATAACATCAGATTTTTTAGACACTACTTGTGTGGGGCTGACCCATTTACTATCAGATATATGATATCTGATATCAATAGCTAACAGTTTAAGTACTTTAGCCTTGACTATCTCTTTCAAATGCGGGTTCAATCTTCTCTATGGCTATCGGGATGGTTTAGAATCTTCTTCTATGTATATGCAATGAGTACATAGAAGAGGACTTATTCCCTTTATATATGTTATTGACCAACTAATAGCACTTTTATGCCCCCCTATAACTTCTATCAATTTCTTTTCTTGGACTTCTGACAATTTTGAAGATATTATTACTAGATGAGTTCCATCCTCTCCCAAGAAGACATATTTCAAGTCATTCGAGAGAGGTTTCAATTCTGGCTTAATGACCTCAATACTGGTCTTTTGAGACTTAAGTTTAGCGGGCAATAAGTTTTCAAATTTAGGACTCCATACTTCAATGACCGACATATCTACAGACTCATTATTTTGTACAGACTCTAATGCATGTGACTCCTTTTTTGTACTCTCTTTTTTGAACAGACTTTGAGTTAACAACTCGACACAATTTACTTCACTCATCACTTCCTCCTCTCTTGGTTGTTTTGCCATGTTAAACACATTCAATTCCAAGGTCATATTTCCAAATGAAAGTTTCATAATTTCATTCCTACAATTAATAAATGAATTTGATGTAGTAAGGAATGGTCAACCTAGAATGACAAGAATGAATGTAGAAGCATTCAGAACTGGATGTGTATTTAAAACAATGAAATCCACGGGAAAATAGAACTTATCGACTTGAACTAATACATCCTCCATAATTCCTCATGGGTTTTCACAGATCAGTCTGCCAATTGAAATGTGACATTGTTGGGTTTCAACTCACCCAAACCTAACTGTTTATAGACCGAGTATGGAAGAAAATTAACACTAGCTCCCAAATCAAGCAAAGCTTGCTTAATCCCAAAATTTTCAATTATGTATGACACTATAGGACTTCCAGGATCTTTGTACATAAGAGGGGCTTTGTACTAGATGATAACACTAACTTGCTTAGTTAAAAATGCTATTTTCTGTACATTGAAATTTTTTTTGACTGTGCAAAGGTCCATAAAAAAATTGGCATAAGATGGAACTTGTTTGATTGCATCCAACAAGGGGATGTTAATCTTCACTTACTTGAACAATTCAAAAATTTAGAATGTTTGGTTGGAGATTTAGTTTTCTTGACTACTTGAGGAAAAGGTAACGAAATAAGACATGAAGGTTCTTTTTCATTTGGTTCTTCTGGTTCTTTTTCAGTTATAGGTTCAAGCTCAACTAGCATATTTATTGGGATCAACTCAGGTTTTGGCTTAGGAATTAACCTATCTAGGAGTAGTCAAGCTCAAGGGGGAGGGATTTATGACTTGAGATACCGGGAAGACTTGCTATCCAAAATTGCTAAATTGTCAAGGAAAGTTGAGAGTCTTAAAGTCAATAGGAGGCACGAGGTGTCTAATGTTTCTAAGATCGAGGAGTCTTGCTCAATTTGTGAGAGTGTGGAGCATTCCATATCAGAGTGCCCCAACNTTGTGTGGGGCTGACCCATTTACTATCAGATATATGATATCTGATATCAATAGCTAACAGTTTAAGTACTTTAGCCTTGACTATCTCTTTCAAATGCGGGTTCAATCTTCTCTATGGCTATCGGGATGGTTTAGAATCTTCTTCTATGTATATGCAATGAGTACATAGAAGAGGACTTATTCCCTTTATATATGTTATTGACCAACTAATAGCACTTTTATGCCCCCCTNAGGTGTCTAATGTTTCTAAGATCGAGGAGTCTTGCTCAATTTGTGAGACTGTGGAGCATTCCATATCAGAGTGCCCCAACCTTACAGCACTTAAGGAAGTGTATCATGATTAACCCTAATTAGTGTGTAAACTATAATGATCAAGTAATCAACTTTGTAAGATAAAACAACTAAAAATTATCAAATNATAACTTCTATCAATTTCTTTTCTTGGACTTCTGACAATTTTGAAGATATTATTACTAGATGAGTTCCATCCTCNCATGATTAACCCTAATTAGTGTGTAAACTATAATGATCAAGTAATCAACTTTGTAAGATAAAACAACTAAAAATTATCAAATTAGAGTTAATTATAATGTGTGTTCAAAAATTAAAGTTTTAAATACTTTATGTTTAAATTTCAGGGTCAAATGTAGAAATACCAGAGAATACGAGACAATTTTGCAAAGCTTGAAACAACGAAGGAGCAAAGTGTAATGTAGACACATGGACCATTCAACATGCGACACATGGATCAACTGCAAGGCACCTTGAAGCTTAAGAACAAGACACTTGGAATATCTTGCAAGGCATTACTATCCGGATGGTGATCCTAGGGTCCGGATGGTCAATAGGTGGCAACTGAAGTTTATCCTCCACATCCTGCAAGGCAATACCATTCGAATGGTCACTAGGTGTCACAATCTTACTTTTCCACCTAAAGGCTTACCTTTCCACCTCAAGCTTAACTTTCCACCTCATGCTTTGCCTTTGCTTATAAATAGAGGTGTTCNCTAGGGTCCGGATGGTCAATAGGTGGCAACTGAAGTTTATCCTCCACATCCTGCAAGGCAATACCATTCGGATGGTCACTAGGTGTCACAATCTTACATTTCCACCTAAAGGCTTACCTTTCAACCTCAAGCTTAACTTTCCACCTCATGCTTTGCCTTTGCTTATAAATAGAGGTGTTCTCCACCATTTCAAAGAAGGCCGGCCATCCTAGAGATCAAAAGGGAGAAATCCAAGGAAAGAAAAATAGAGAAAAAGAAAGAAAGAAAGAGAGATTCAAATACAAAGTCGGTCTGTTCTACACCCATACTCTTTATTTCTACATTTCTGCTGTATCTTTCTATTCGGATAATTGAACTACCGCCACTTTNGGAAAGAAAAATAGAGAAAAAGAAAGAAAGAAAGAGAGATTCAAATACAAAGCCGGTCTGTTCTACACCCATACTCTTTATTTCTACATTTATGCTGTATCTTTCTATTCGGATAATTGAACTACCGCCACTTTTTTGTCTTAATTGATAATAAAGGTGGTTGTGTTTTAGTTGTTCCATGTGAAAGGAGTTTTAGAGTTTATATTGTCATTTCAATTGCAATGAAAACTACCCACACTTCTTGCTAGTTTAAAGCAATGGAGAGTGAGTAGTTCACTTATACCCTCCAGTGAAGGGTGAACATATGTGTATTATTGGTTAAATTCTAAAAATACTGATGTTTTATTTATATCTTTATCTATTTATGTATTATAAGCTTCATGCATGATACAGTGATGTACGAACTTTTGGTGCTGTACCTGGAAGTATGTCATCAGTGCATCATCAATCTGTCGATAAAACAATTATGACATTCCTATCGGTATGGCTAGTCCTCCACCAGAACACTGAGAATGTTTAATTGTAGCATGCTATAACTATCAGATTAATTACCCAACTGATCCTCATGAATGACTTGTCCTTCTAGATTACTAAGATCATTTAACTGNAACTTTTGGTGCTGTACCTGGAAGTATGTCATCAGTGCATCATCAATCTGTCGATAAAACAACTATGACATTCCTATCGGTATGGCTAGTCCTCCACCAGAACGCTGAGAATGTTTAATTGTAGCATGCTATAACTATCAGATTAATGACCCAACTGATCCTCATGAATGACTTGTCCTTCTAGATTACTAAGATCATTTAACTGATATAAATGATAATATTCTCAGTCGAACAACCACGACATTCCTATCGATATGATTTATCCTCCAATAGAATGATGAGGATATTTAACTGGTATATATGTTTCACAGATGAAATCAAATGAATAATTCAAGTATTCCTCATGAATGACTTGTTCTTCTGGTTTGCTTGGATTAATCAGTTGATACATCTATAACTAGCTAACCTAAGAAGTTGCTGTGTTATGACTAATACCAGCAGTTGACCTGAGAAATGGCTGTGTTATGGTTTATTATGTATGCACCTACTATTATGGAGACAAATGAATAATTCAAGTGATCCTCATGAATGGCTTGTCTTTCAGGTCTGCTTGAATTAATCAATTATCATGGATACCATCAGCTAACCTAAAAAGTTGATGTGTGATGGTTTATATACATAACACCTACCGATTGACTTTCCAGTAAAATGGGAGTTAATTGCTGTAAGGTAGCATTTCCAGTGTTCAACTAATATAAAGCATATGAAATNCTCTTTCGGGTCTGCTTGAATTAATCAATTATCATGGATACCATCAGCTAACCTAAAAAGTTGATGTGTGATGGTTTATATACATAACACCTACCGATTGACTTTCCAGTAAAATGGGAGTTAATTGCTGTAAGGTAGCATTTCCAGTGTTCAACTAATATAAAGCATATGAAATCCCTAAATTGAAGGTATCTTTTATATTCTTGTCATTAATACGCTTACCTGCATACTTCATTCAGTTAAACTAGTTGTTAATCTAAGCTCACATCACAAGCTATCACATGTACACCACTTTAAACAATAACTTTACAAATTTTTTTTGTTATTTTATTTTAAATCATAATTACTAAAACTCTCTGTGGGATCGATACTTGGACTTAAACTGAGAAAACTACANCAATTTTTTTTTGTTATTTTATTTTAAATTATAATTACTAAAACTCTCTGTGGGATCGATACTTGGACTTAAACTGAGAAAACTACAATTCGACCACTTATACTTGGGTGTATAATATAATACAAATTAGATCACGAAAAAGTGCGAATCATATCACTAGGAAGTGCATGCATTTAACCAAACAAGGTAATCATTCTCCCCTCATTCAAACACGTACAATTCGAGTTGGAGTAATTACCCGAACTTTAGTTAGAGAAATGAGAATCCCACTCCTCATGGGTCTAATGCCTATACACCTCCCGTGCCTCCTTACCTCAAATGGTAACTGAATAGTCTATTGGCTTGTGCGAACCTAAAGGGTGATTGTTTGGCCTTAATGGTGATTGATGCCTTAGTGGTGGAATATGCCTTAATGGGCATATAGCCTCAATGGCTAAGTTGTTATCTTTGTGATGGATGCATGGCCTTAATGACAAATTATGTCTTATTGGCGAATTTTTCCCTGATGGCAGATATTGATTTAAAGGCAAATGTTTAGCCTTAGTGGTGAGAATGACCTTAGTGGCGGATGTATATATGATGGCTTATGGATTAATATATATGTCGATGTCAAATATAATGGTTTGGGGATGCACTAATGTGAATGCCATATAAAATGGTTAATGGATATTTAGATATGAAAACTATCTATGAAAGGCTGATTAGTGTGTAATGTTGCATATTTAATGGTCTCATACATGCATTTTAACTCAACTTTGCATTTAATTACTTAGAGTTTGTCAAATTTATGAATAATGTTGAAATTTTGATGTTGCAGGTAATCATAACGTAAATGATGGATTTTCGGAACCTTGCAACTATGTGTGGATGAGTGGTGAAGAGATGAACACATTACATAANACAGGTAATTATAACGTAAATGATGGATTTTTCGGAACCTTGCAACTATGTGTGGATGAGTGGTGAAGAGATGAACACATTACATGATGATTGAGAGACTTTAAAGTGAAAGAAATCAAGTAGGTTGTGGTATTTGGTATCATAGGCACCGGTATCTAAGCCTACTTGAATTCTGGTACCGGCACCCACACCATTTGGTATTGGTACTTCTATTTTTCCCATTTTTGACCATGATTCACTTCGCATCTGAAAAAGTGAAAAACATGAAAGTTGTAGATGTAGATATCCTCTGTATTGTGTCAAAATTTCAGCTCAATCAAACTATTAGATCAAAAGTTATGACAATTTTACAAAAACTGGTGATGAGCTGGCACCTTCTAGAAGACCATTCGGAAGGTTTTGCCTACTGGAAAAAACCTTCCGGAAGATTTGCTTTGACCTTCTGGAAGGTTTTGCCCAGAACCGCCAAAACACCTTGCAACCCAAGCTCTGCCACTTGGGGGTCTCATCTATGATTCTCCCACTTGTTCCTCGACATATTTTATATACATATATGCCTCATACACCCTAAAGTTAGCCTTGGAAGATGGAGGATGGGAAACGAAGAGAGAAAAGGAGGATGCATGGTGGTTTGTAGGCTCGGCTTGTCCTAGCCTGTCCAACCTATCATCTCACCTCCCATTGATGAGAGGCTTGCACACACAGGTTAGGGGAGCGCTATGGACGAAAATGAAAATGTCTCTACACCATATATTTAGCTTCACACAAGCATTGAAGGAGAAAGAGGCTACCTAAGCTTAGGAGTAGTTTTAGATATAGAAAGCTCAAGGAAGAAGATGAAGTTACAGAGAGAAAGCTGGGTTTTCATATTTTTTTTACCATTTTCAGTGTTGTAAGCCTTAAATTACTTGTAATCTTCCCCATTTCCATTTCAACTCTTTCACTTAAGTTGTATCCAAGTTTAGCTAGTTGTTTTAGCATTTCAAGTTTTACATTGGGGTATTTACATTCAAACTTTGTATTTTTGTCATGAATGTTATTTCTCTTGTAGTTTAACTCTTTTCTTGCATTAATACTTGTTATGTGTTTCATTTCTTCACAATGTCTCTTTAATTTATGTATGTTCTTGCATTAAATATGAGTGTCTAAGCTTTAAGTTGGCTAATCCAAGGGAGAGTTCCTCTTGGGTATGATAAATCACTCTTTTTTATTCCTCCTCATAGTGTAAGATGGTTTGGTTTGACTAGGTTAAGTGTGGACGTGGTTGTGAGTTCTTGATTCGTCGTAGACTTATCATGGGGTATGCTTGAATCCTTACCTTTATTTTAGTGCCTCACTTCCTACGAATCAATCAAACATCTAGGCACCATTGGAGGAATGTGTTGAGTTGATTTGACATTCCCATTGGAATGAACTCTTTGGATTAGCCAACACTTGTTTCCATTTCATTTCATCAAGAACACAACTTATCCAAACATATATTCAAAAGATTTTTACACTTTTCTATTTTCATAAAATCACCTTCAACACAATTCACTTTCCTTCCATGAGGAGATGACCTATGCACTTGGGGAGCACTTTTGTACACACACATTTTTCATTCACACAGGTTTTCCCATTTCTTGCATGACATCCAAGGGAGACTGAAACTCACCTAACTGTTTAAGACATACACATATTGAGGGTTCATGTTTGGAGATTAGGATCGACAGAAGAAATCAAGCATTTTTGGTGACGTTGTCGAGGAAGGTTAAGCGTCGAATTCAAAGGTGATTTGGGACGACATAGGTAAGTCTTGTGATTTTATTATGGGCCAAGGGATGTCGTATCGATTGTAAATAGTTTGTTGTAGTTTGTTTTTTTTATGTAATATTTCAAAATTTTTATGATAATGTGTCAAATGCCCTAAATTTTGAAAATGTGTATGAGATTTGTCGTGAGTATAGGCACATCACTAGTGAGTGCCCATTAAATGACATGGTTCAGGACTTTGCATGTGAAGGATCAATTTCAATAGTAGGCCCCAAAATTTTTTATCCCGACCATTATGTTGCAACGAGTTATCCGAGTTATGCTTGGGAGAACAAACCTTATAATTTTTCATCGGATTTCACACCACCAAATAAATTTTGCCATTATTCAACATATGAGGACTCAATCGTACAAGAATTAGAAAATACTCTTTGCGAGTTTATGCTATACCAAATGGAAGTCAATGCTAAAATTAGAGATGACCTTATTGCATTGACTAATGCTATAATTACTATGCGTGAAGAACAACATCTTGAGCATAGTCAATGTATTGAGGATGATCATCTCAATGGAATGCATATTGATGTTAAACCTCCCACCACTCTAGATTGTGAAAATTTTAATGAAGATATTATCTCACATGAGGATAATGAGCCCAAGGTCATTTTGCCATCTTAGAGTGGTGTTGAGGTTCACATTTTTCAACTTGGGAAGGGCATTGAAATAGAGATAAGTGTAGAAACTTTTAAAAAGAAATTGTATACTCTATTGTTGGAATTGCATAAACTTGCCTACATCTCTGTTTGATTGAGATTTTTGAATCATTATCCTTTGTATTGTTGGATAGATCGGTTAGGAGGAGCATTTATACAACAAAAAAAAAAAAATTAAATAAACAAAATCAATGGGTGCAAGCTCATATCCGAATTGAAGACGGATTGACATGAGCCCTTTTGTTTTGTTTTCATATATATAGTAGTTAGACTTATTTTATTGTTATATTTTCATTTTCGTAATGTTGTAGTATAGATTTTAGCATGAAGTTGTTTACCTCTTCCTAATTTGGACTAAATTCATTTTGAACTTCATCGTAACAAATCTCTTTTAGTATCATGTTCGAGTTTAAGTTGGGGGGTGTAAACAAGCTTTTTGTCTTCCCATTAATGTCTACCGAAAGAAAAGACAAAAAAAGAAAAAGAAAAAAGGGGGGTATCTTATTTCCCATGTTACTTTCATTTTTCTCATTGCATGATTCCTGGTGCATTAAGGACAATGCATGGTTCAAGTTGGGGGGGGGGGGGGGGGGGGGGATGACCCTCTTTCTTGCCTTTTTTTNTAGGAAAGGCATTTTCACACCAAAAAAAATTAAAATCAATGGGCGCAAGCTCATATCCTAATTGAAGTCAGATTGACATGAGTCATTTTTGTTTTGTTTTCATGGACATAGTAGTTAGATTTCTTTTATTGTTATGTTTTTATTTTTATGATGTTGTAGTGTAGAATTTAGCATGAAGTTGTTTATCTCTTCCTAATTTGGACTCAATTCATTTTGAACATCATCGTAACAAATCTTATTCAATATCATGTTAGAGTCTAAGTTGGGGGTGTACACAAGCTTTTTTCGTGTTTCATTTTTCCTTTAATGTGTATATCAAAAAAAAAAAATGGAGTATCTTATTTTCCATGTTACTTTCGTTTTTCTCATTGCATGAGTCTTTGTGCATTGAGGACAATGCATGGTTCAAGTTTGGGGGTGAGGTGCACCATTTACATGTTCCACCACTTTTTTGTATAAAATAGTTGGAAATGTGAAAATTTTGGACATTTTTTGTGGAAAATATCTGATATTGAACTATATTCTCCTACCCTAATTGTTATGGGATTTGTGATTGCTTGATATTCATTTTGAACTTTTAACACATGAGCACACCATAGAAGTTTATCATATACTTGAGTATCACATATGTGTTTTCTTTCGAACTCACCCATAAGTGCACCTTGAATGTGTAATTTTGACAATTTACGGATTGCGTTCACATTTTAGAGCTTGACATGCATAGTGGAGATGCAATAAGTGTGAGCTTTAGTGTCGATCTTTGTTAGAGGGAACTTACATTTACTCAAAGGAATAATTTTTTAAATTTCAAATTTGTTCAATAATCTCATTGTGCTTGTTTTGGTTGGAGTGCATTTGGGTAGTTGATTGACTTTGTCTTGAAATGCAATATGTTTTCCCATGATTCTCTAGAAATGATCTTAGGCCATCTTTGAAATGATTTGAACCTTAGCCTTTTTCTTTGAAAAAATTTATCCCTAGTGTCGTGATTCAGCCTTAGTTGAAATTTCATTTCCATGCCTCATGATTGACCAAGCTAGTGCAAAATGATTAAAATTACCACACCTTGGTTATTCCAAGATCACCCATGACAGATCATAAAGAGAAGGAATAGTGGTGCGGAAATCGAACAAAAAGGGATTAATGATGTTGATTTCAAAATGCTGTATGAAAAAGAATGAAAAAAGGAGAGAAAAAGGGTGAAGGAAAAAGAAAAGAAAAATTTTAAGGAAAAGGAGGAAAAAGAAACAAAGACTGAGGTGAAGTTGATAAGCTGAAAATTTCACAAAAAGGGAAAATTATTGACAGTAAAGGTCATGCCTCGGAATAACCCTCTTTGTTGTCCTCTTTCCTTCGTTTCATTTGCCTCAATATCACCCAAAGGCCGAATTATAACCCTTAAAAGTCCTAAATGATCTAGAGAAAGCATGGGGGAAAGCACACTTTTAAAGAAAAAGAGAAGTTGATTTTGCTATTTAATGCCTTTCATGAGATTATGCCAAGGTTGTTTCATTGTTATGCATATACTTCATTTTTGGATTATATGTGAGCATAATTCGGTTTGTGCATAAGATTCTATGTCACATATACACAAGAAGAGCATGACAGGATAATCATAGTGTGATTCATTGTTGAGAGAAACTCTTGGTAAGTTTTGCATCAAAGCTGAATTTGGATAGCCTAGTGAATGTGGATTTTTTTAAGCAAGTGTTTAAATTGCATATTCATTTCACACTCACACAATTTGAAAGGAAATGTGTGCGTGGATACTCTAGAATAGAATTTAAGGCTATGATGTGATTCATGTGCAATTAGTTCGGGTGCATTGGACAAAGCTATTTTGACATCCCAGTGCTAGTCAGGATACGAGCATATGTTTTAAATATCGGNCGTGGATACTCTAGAATAGAATTTAAGGCTATGATGTGATTCATGTGCAATTAGTTCGAGTGCATTGGACAAAGCTATTTTGACATCCCAGTGCTAGTCAGGATACGAGCATATGTTTTAAATATCGGATACGAGGAAAAGAAGTTTGTAGGTACCTTCATTAGAAACCTTCACGAGACAAAATCCATCCACCAGGGATCACATAGGGGTTTAAAGACTTGTTGCATATGCTAAATGCAATGGTAGAATTAATATAGGTTTATTTTTGTTTGCTTAATTTTTACATTTAGTTTGCTAGGGACTAGCAAAGTTTAAGTTGGGGGGGTGTGATGAGCACGTAATATTGCATATTTAATGGTCTCATTACATGCATTTTAACTCATGCATTTAATTACTTAGAGTTTTTTTAATTTATGAATAATGTTGAAATTTTGATGTTGTAGGTAATCATAGTGTAAATGATGGATTTTGGAACCCTGCAACTAAGTGTGGATGAGTGGTGAAGAGATGGACACATTACATGAGGATTGGGAGGCTTTAAAGTGAAATAAATCAAGTAGGTAGTGGTATTTGGTATCATAGGCACTGGTATCTAAGCCTACTTGAAGTTTGGTACCAGCACTCGCACCATTCGGTATTGGTACCTCTATTTTCTCCGGTTTTGACCATGATTCACTTCGAATTTGAAAACATGCAAAACATAAAAGTTTTAGATCTAGATGTCCTATGTATTGTATCAAAATTGTAGCTCAATTGTAAGGTTGGGTAAAAAGTTATGACAATTTTACCAAAACTGGTCCTGAGCTGGCACCTTCCAGAAGACCTTCCCGTAAGGTTTTGCCTACTGGAAAAAACCTTCCGGAAGGTTTGGCCTAGAATAGCCAGAACACCCTACAACTCAAGCTTTACCACTTGGGGATCCCATCTATGATTCTCCCACTTGTCCCCTGACATATTCTACATACATACATGCCTCATACACCCTAAAGTTAGCCTTGGAAGATGGAGGATGGGAAAGGATGAGAGAGAAGGAATAGGCATGGTGGGTTGCAAGCTAGGCTTGTCCTCGCCTATCCAATCTATTATCTCACCTCCCATTGATCGGAGGCCTGCACAAACATGCTAGAGGAGCCCTATGGACGAAAATGTAGAGGTCTCTACACCATATATTCAGCTTCACACAAGCTTTGAAGATGAAGCAGGCTACCTAAGCTTAGGAGCAGTTTTAGAGATAGAAAGCTCAAGGAAGTAGATGAAGTTAGAGAGAGNATGAAACAGGCTACCTACGCTTAGGAGCAGTTTTAGAGATAGAAAGCTCAAGGAAGTAGATGAAGTTAGAGAGAGAAAGTTGGGTTTTCATATTTCTTTACCATTTTCAGTGTTGTAAGCCTTAAATTACTTGTAATCTTCCCTATTTCCACTTTCAACTCTTTCATTTAAGTTGTATCCAAATTTAGCTAGTTGTTTTAGCATTTCAAGTTTTACATTTGGGTATTTGCCTTCAAACTTTGTATATTTGTCATGAATGTTATTTCTCTTATAGTTTACTCTTTTCTTACATTAATACCAATTCCATGTTACATTTCTTCACAATGTCTCTTTACTTTATGCATGTTCTTGCATTAAATATGAGTAGCTAAGCTTTAAGTTGGCTAATCCAAGGGAGGATTCCTCTTGGGTATGCTAAATCACTCTTTTTCATTCCACCTCATAGTGTAAGATGGTTTGGTTTGACTAGGTTGAGTGTGGACGTGGTTGTGAGTTCTTGATACACTGTAGGCTTGTCATGGGGTATGTTTGAATCCTTACCTCCATTTTAGTCCCTCGTTTCCTACGAATCAATCAAACGTCTAGGCACCATTGGAGGACGTCTTGAGTTGATTTGGAATTCCCATTGGAATGACCACTTTTGATTAGCCAACACTTGTTTCCATTTCATTTCATCAAGAACACAAACTCATCCAAACATATATTCAAAAGATTTTTACACTTTTCTATTTTCACAAAATCACCTTCAACACAATTCACCTTCCTTCCTTGAGGAGACGACCTTGGAATACCAATTCCAAAAAAAGAATGACACTCGAAAGTCTCTCTGTGCTTGGGGAGCACTTTTGTACACACACATTTCATTCACACACACATTTTCCCATTTCTTGCATGACATCCGAGAGAGAGTGTCACTCATCTAACAATATAAGACATACACATTGAGGGTTCATGTTCGGAGATTAGGAACGACGAAAGAAATCAAGCAACGAATAATGTAACTACCTTAGTGGAGAGATGACAATGTCTTAACGGCAGATATGTATCAATATAATTTTATGATATAGATATAATTTCTGTAATAAGGAATTCTTTTGTGTTGTTATGGATGGATTATGGTACCATGATATCAAACAAAAGATTGATATATTCATCTATGAATGAACATTTGGTTACCTTGATTGTAAATTTGTCTTTATATGGGGTAGTTTGTTTGTGAAATAAGGTACAACAATTTAACTTGAAATAAAGAAACGAAAAAAATAGAAGTGGTAGTGATATTGTAAAGCCTAATTTTGGAGGGACATATTTTATTATGGATGTACTATGCTATATAGAATTTGCAAAGTAGATTATTGAAAAATCAATGGTAGTTGATTATAATTATTATAATAACCACTGATGCGGAGACTGTGATATGAAAATTTGATGGTGTGAATAAATGGGTGAGAATAAATTTGAAATTATGATACTTATCTCTGGCATTACTTCAACAGTGTAAATGCATGTAATTGTGGAAACCCATGAATAGGTTTTGCTGTAACAAAAAGTTTGATAAATTATATTAGTGATACTTTAATGCCAATATGTACTTGAGAATTGGAGATAACTGAAATAAGAAGTATGTGAGAAAGACAAATGAAATGATCTAAAGAATAGTTAAATGATTGGGGTCTGAAATATCTATATAATAAAACAGGAGTATGTTTGAATTTTATCCCAGTCATATTTTCCCTCTCAAAACCATCATCAATCACTTACCTCACCCATCATCCATTTGTCAGACTCAAACGTCAAATCACATCACTCATTTTTATCACATATTTATATATTTATATATTTTCTCCCTAAAAATATCATATCACTCATTTCTATTATATATTTAATCATTTAATATTTGATTAATTTGTAGTTAATATATTTTGAAAAAATGTAATATAGTGAGATCGATTTTTTGAACGCTCGAAATTTATATTTTGTAGTGCCTTCAGGCACGGGTTATGANACAATGTATTGAAGAAAATGCAAAAATATGAACTTCTCTCTCTAGCACTATTCATTTTCTTCCTTGGACTCTCTCTCTCTATATTACAATGTATATCAATCTAATGCTGACTAATGGTGAAGGAGCTTGCCAAAAATGTCCATGGAGCCCTCCCCTAGCTGTGTGATGNAAATCGACAAGGGAGAAAAATAAGACCAAATAGACAATTGAAAGACGAGTGTGAGGTTGGTATATACATGGATAAAATGTGTTTAAAGTTTGATTTGCTAGTATGGAAGACATAATGGGTATATCAAATGGAAAGATATTAATACTAGTAATACCAATTCTATGATTATCTTTTGGAGTTTAAAAGTCCGTTGCATTTGTAAAATTTAATTCCGCCAAGTGTATCTTGTTATGCTTATGAACTTTCAGGTAAAAAATGTTGTAGAAACATGTTAAGGTGGGGGGATGATTATGCTAAAATTTAAGAATTCGAATTTTTGTTTGATAGTGAATTCTTAACGTTCATATTACGTACCACTGGCATAAAAAAATTTATTATGGAATAATGTATTGCATGTGATGAATATGTAGTTGTGGATTGTTGTACACATTACTAATGCACGGAAGTTATAGGTGGTATAGAACATAGTTATGTAAATCTAACTTAAGAATATTGAAAATAGAATTTCCTAAACCATGAAGATTGAAGGGTGGATAATGAGGTCTACCCATTTGTTTTCAATTGATTACAATGTTATATGAGGACTTGTTGTGTAACGCCTCAAAATCCACCTTAGAAGGCATTACTATCTATCACCATTCATATCATGAGAGTAACTAATGAAAACCATTAATTAAAAAAATTTCATTTGTCATCCATGACATCTCAAGCATCATCCAAAATCAATATGTCCAACCATGACAATTACTTCCAAAAAAAAAACTAAATATTATCTTGCATTGGAATAAATAAAACATTATCCTTAACATTATCTCATAATTAACCTCACAGTCTAGAACATAAAAGAAATAACTCTAAATGTCCATCTTGGGATCCACATTCCCATCAATCTGAGCTTCCCAATTCAATTGCTCATCCAATCCATGCTCTTAATCTATATTGTAATCTGAAAAGGATGTTGTTTGTAGGGGGTGAGCACTAAGCTCTGTAGGAAAATCCTCCCAAGCTCGAACAAGGTTTTGAAAACATATAAAATAGGTCGGTCTCATTTTACCAAACTATCATATATATAACTCTTGAAATAAAATAGTGACAGTTTGTCAGATCTCAAGTTTACGTAGTAACAATAAATTAAATGAAGAAACAAAACCAATTTTCAAACAACAAACCATTCCCAACAATGTATCTCAGGTGCGTAGTAAGACTTCACATGAATACACACATTGAGAATATCATGGCCCACACACCCAATCCTCACAAGGATACACAACATTAGAAAGGGCATATACCGACGCATTGGCAGTGACGAATCCAACCCAGGAGTATTATACTAGTTGTAAAACCTGGGTAAATTTGAATTTTTGTGAAAAAGAGCAANTTTACATAGTAACAATAAATTAAATGAAGAAACAAAACCAATTTTCAAACAACAAACCATTCCCAACACTGTATCTCAGGTGCGTAGTAAGACTTCGCATGAATACACACATTCAGAATATCATGGCCCACACACCCAATCCTCACAAGGATACACAACATTAGAAAGGGCATATACCGACGCATTGTCAGTGACGAATCCAACCCAGGAGTATTATACTAGTTGTAAAACCTGGGTAAATTTGAATTTTTGTGAAAAAGAGCAAAATAGTAATTTGTCACAACTGTACTGGTTGAAAACCCCAAATTTTTCTAGAGCTCAGATGATGAAATGGTCCTCATCGTTAGATTCATCTCATGAAATCTAATTACCAAGTCAATTTTTGTCGAATTTTGAGACAGTCAAATTTTTTGTGTTTTACGGGGCGATCGAGCGTCGCGTGACCTAAAAACGAAATGTGGAATAAAATTTTGTAAGTTGGAAAATAATTTAATGATAGTTCATATAGAAATATTTTGAACTTGAACCGAGATGAAATTTAATCCTTTCGCGATGAAATCGGACCAGGGAATGGGGGTCGTGTGTTGCGATGAGGACCAAGCATTTAAAGGGTATAAATAGGGGAGAAAAATCAGATTTCTCCCCATACCCATCAGNTCTTGATGAAAAATGAATTGGGAAAGGTGTTGGCTAATCCGAATGGTTCATTTCAATGGGAATGGCAACTCAACTCGAGACCTTCCCCCAATGGTGTCTAGATGTTGGATTGATTCGTGGGAAGTGAGGGACTAAAATAGAGGTGAGGATTCAAGCATACCTCATGAAAATGCCTACAGTGTATCAAGAACTCACAACCACATCCACACTCAACCCAGTCAAACCAAACCAATGTACACTGCGAAGGAGAAAGAAAATGAGTTGTAATGGCATACCCAAGAGGAAATCTCCCTTGGATTAGCCAACTTAAAAGCTTAGCTACTCATACTTAAAGCAAATAACGAAATGGAAAGACATTGTGAAGTAATGAAGATTTGTGTTATGTTAATGCAAGAAAATATAAACTATAGGAAAGTGCATATAATACCCATTTTGAAGATCTTTGAGATGAAAACTTGAATGAATTAATGGTGAAAGCTAGAACGAAGGATCAAACTTGAAATGAGCTTGCAATAAATGACATTAAAGACTTTAAACAAGTCTTAAAAGATCCTTACAAGAGATTACAAATCAATGTATTGAAGAAAATGCAAAAATATGAACTTCTCTCTCTAGCACTATTCATTTTCTTCCTTGGACTCTCTCTCTCTCTATATTACAATGTATATCAATCTAATGCTGAATAATGGTGAAGGAGCTTGCCAAAAATGTCCATGGAGCCCTCCCCTAGCTGTGTGATGTGTTCCCAATTAATAGGGGCTCAAAGAGATGGGCTGGACAGGCTAGTGCAGGCCTATGCTGCACCCCCATCTTCTTCTCTCTCTTCTCTCCTCATTAATGATCAAGCAATCCAAAAGTACAAGCTTGGGTGTATGAGGGGATGTCTGTGTGTAAGGCGTGTGGGGAATGAATGGGAGAGTGCTTGGTGGGATCCACAAAGTTGCAGAGCTTGAGATGCAAAATCTGTCCTATTTCAGTAAAACCTACCAGTAGGTCGATGAAACCTACCGGTACGTTTTACTCCAATGAGCAAAAACTATCAATAGGTTTGCGGTAGGTGCAGATCTAGTAGCTAAAATCTATCGGTAAAGCCTACTAGTAGGTTTTACTCCAGTGGGCAAAACCTATCGGTAGGTTTACGGTAGGTGTAGGTCCAGTAGCTAAAACCTATCGGTAGGTTTTCCCTTGTTTTGCCAAAATCTTGGTTCCTCCACCTTTCAAGCTATCATCAAGCCTCCAACCCATTTCCAATAAACTCAAGTAGCATATTAGGGCCTAACAAGCACCCTTTAAACTCCTTTTACCTATAAACATACCAAAACTCCATTAACAGCATAAACATTGCAATTCCGCTCATTTTACCTGCAAAAGCAAGTGTAAAAGGGATGTAATTGGGTATAAGATATGCAATGTTTTGTGCTAATCACACCCCCCAACTTGAGCTTTACTAGTCCGTGGCAAAGTTTATATTCAAACCAAGAATATAAAAATACAATAATCCATTTACACTAGAAATTCATCCAACATTCAAAATACGAAAATCATAATGCAATTAAGAAAATAAACTTGGACAAGATGGAACAAAAACTATGGTATTTCATTAATCACTTTAAAAAATTTGGGGTACATGGAGAAAAAATTCAAAAAGATACAAAATGGCCTAAAATTCCTAAAGGTTCTTCTACTAGGCCAATGACTCCACCTAAACATGTACAACCCAGAACAACAGGAGAAGACAAAAGCCATGGTATCCTAATCCTCATCTCCATCTCCACCATCACCATCATCACCACCATTAGTATCCTCCTCATCGTCCTCCTCTAACTCCCCCACCTTAACTATAGTGGAAGCTGAAGGGTCAGAGGCAGAGTGTCCAGCAGCTGGAGGTGGTGGTCCACTTGGGATGGGCTCTCCAGGGAATGTACGCTAGAACAGGCGGGTCATCATGTCTGAGATCCCATGCATCGTCACCTCTAATGCATCGAGGCACTGAGATACTGAGCGTTCAGGTGAAGAGGTCGATGGGACAAACACAGACAGCCCAATAGATGAAAGTCCTGCATCAGATGACTCTAGTCTTGCAGCCCTAGTGTGCTCAGCTCTAGTCATAGTAGACCTCTTGTTGCTACTGGCCTTTCCAATAGCCCCCGTCTCTGGTAGAGTGATCTTGTCAAAGGCGTACCCCTTAACCTTGAAGTGGTCACACATAACGATGACCAAGTTCCCAAATGGAAGGTTCGCCTCTAGTTTCCTTGTCTGGGCAAAATCCCTCATGACCTCCGATATAAACAGTGCAAAGTCAATGGTTTTCCTCGGCATCACTGAATCCAAAAGGGCAAGTTTTTCAATGTTCGGTGTCTTCTCAGCGCCCCTCAAAAGCATGTTGTAATGTAAAAGCTTATTCATCATCCCATAATTATGTTTGATTCCCTTAAACTGAGTCGGGTCCTCGTACATCAATGCCATAAACTCAGAGATGGTCTTGACCCTAGTGATGTTATAGAGGTAGACCTGGGTGGAGGGAGGTGGCCTCTCATACTCTATAAGGGTAGCAATCACTGCAGGGGTCACATTGAAGGTCCTTCCCCTTAATTTTGTTCTCAAAGCCTCAAACTCATTTGCTACCTTGAATTTTTGGTAAAATTCTCGGCATAAGGACAAATTGAAACCACTTACAGTCTTGAACCAAAATCAAATCCCATGGGCCTCAATGATTCTAACAACCTCATTCCTTGGCCCAAGGGATACCCTATCAATCTACCTCTCGCAAGCAACATTTTTCTCGTTGATGCTTTGGATTCGAGCTTCATTGTGAGCCTTCTTTCTTTGCTTACCTCTATTTTCACTGGTCCCTCCCTCCTCCTCTTGCGGGCCCTTCTCTTCTCGGGCTATGGAGAGTTTGGCCCAGTGCGTTTCGTTCGGGCCACGCATAGCAACAATGCCCCAAAAGTCAAGAGTGAAAAAAGAGCCAAGACGAAACCCTCAATTGCGTCCATAGCATCCTAGAGAATCACCATTTGGCGAGCCATGTCAAAGGTCTTGAAGATTTTGAAGAGAGTAGAAGAGAATAGGGATTATGGCATTTTCAGCAAACTAAGGTTTCTAAAAAGGACAAACTTCAAATCTTCACTAAAAGTCACAAAATCAACAGCCCTAAGGTTGAGGATTGAGAGTGCAATGGGAGAGGCAAATGATTTGAGAGCTTAGCGCTGCTTTGAGTGCAAGAGAAATGTCCTAGGGTTTATAAATTAGGGAGATAATGAAAGGTTTCCCCAAATTTTTTTGATTAAAAGCCCTAATTTTTGGCATTCTGGGCAGAAACTACCGGTAGGTCGATGGAAACCTACTGGTAGGTTTTATTCTAGTGAGCAAAAAATACCGATAGGTTTGTGGTAGGTGCAAAACCAGCGACCAAAACCTACTGGTATTGACTACTGGTAGGTTATGCCTTATTTGCAAAATAGACCTCTGTTATCCAAAACATCACCACTCCTCTTCATTTCAAGACCTACCCATTCTAACACCCATAAAATGACCTATTCTCCACCCAAAACATGTGCTACACTTATAAACCACAATTTGAACCATCATGCCCAAGTTATTACCGAAATTGGGACATGATTTAAAATTTCGATGCTTTCAACAATCAAGGCATGGATTTCTTATTTTAACTACCAAAATGAACACCCAAAATGTAAGACACATGGGCAATTGACAAAGGTTGCTAATTCATTTCAAATATCAAAAACTTGAGCAATATTCCCCTATTCTGCAAGCATGGTGCTATTTAACACATTGTTCAAATGGACCTGAACATCACTATAGCCATAAATACTAGACTAAAGTATGCACCTACACATTCATTTTCAAACTCGTGTGTGTATGAATTGGACAGGTAATTTGAGCATTTACACAACAGAATTCACATTCAATTGGCTAGCTAAATTCAGCTTCAGTACAAAACTCACTAAAGGTCTCTCTTAACAATAAAACACATCGTAGTTATCCTGGTATGCACTCCATGTGTACATATGAGATAGAATCTTGCGTACAAAACAAAGTGTGCTCACATGTAATCCACAAATGAAATTCATGCATGAAAATGAAGCGACTTTTGCATAATCTCATGAAAGAAATGCTAGGGTATTAGGTAGCAAGACTAACTCCTCTTTTTCTTTAAAAGTATGTAACCCTCATGCTTCTCTAGATCATTTAGCCTCAATAAACAAGTTTAGGAAGAAACCCAAACCTCGATCCCTAGTTGTGTGAAAACCGAGTGTGTTTGATTCATTCCAACGTGAAAATCCCCCCTTAATCTCATTTCTTCTCGCTCTCTAGGGTTTTGTACGATAAAAACTTGTTGTACAATGGCCTAAGGGTCATTCCCTAGGTATTTATAATGCTAAAAGTGGAGAAAACACTCAACAAATATCATCCAAGTTTTGCCCGGTGTGTTCGGACGCGTGTTTGTCTCGTTCGGACATGTCTGACTTTTTGTCTAGATTTTTCGATGACATATTTACCTACTTGGAAGCAGATTCATGAAATTTTCATGAAATACAATTTTGTAGCCCTTGAATTTTAGTTTGTACTCTCTAAAAATCAACTCAATTGGAAATTGGAATAAAATTTATAACTAAAATACTAACATACTATCAAATTCCTTTCTACCCAAATCCTATCCAAAATAAGTTTTAATTTCAGAATACTTCATAACTTCTAATACACCTCATATGACCTCTCCAAATGTTTCTTGACCTTCCAGATTCAATGGAAACTTTATTTTGACCTAAAAATATTTATAAAATTACTTAACCACCATTCTCAAACTTAAACATCTCAAAAACTCAATTTTTCTCCAAAGTCAATATGCTTGAAACTCAAACTTCAAAATCAATATTCTAACAATGATTCTAATTTTCTACCATCATTTTATTTATCTTAGGAGAACTCTTAAGATAATATTAACCTTATTTAATTTTAATACTGGTTCTAATCCACACCCCAAAAAGAAAGCTTCGTCCTCGAAACTTAATCGTCGAGTTAGTTTATCTAATTCTAATTAACCACCAGGACACAATGCATGCTAATCCTTTAAACATCAAATCTAAGATCAGAATAGAATATCATATTCTAAATTTTAAATTCATCCATTTCACTTATAACGTCATTGCAATTACTTAAGGTCCCCAAGATTACATTCATTCAATAGAATTCATTTATCACCTTTATTCTCAAATTATATACGTTTGTTCCAACTAATTTCTTATCACTCATAACTACTAGATCATAGTACTTAATTGTCTACTCATCAAATATCACTTCTTTGTTGAGTTTCACCAATCATTTAAATAAACCTTATATTTGCTTCTTACATGTAGCTAATTCATATGCATATCAAAATAACTCAAATGCAATTCGGCTAATAGGGTTATGCATTTTTCCTATACTAGCATCATGGTATAACAAAAACCTTAGTACTGACATTACGGTAAGATTTATCTCGATTCCTGAAATATATACAATATTCTTAATGACTTTGTCTCTCACTAGCTAAGAGGAATTCACAATCTTTAAAATCTAACAATAATTTCATTTCACAATTACACACTCCCACATAAGTCAGTATTCTATGATCAACTCTTAGGTTGCATATCTATTTGCAATTTCTCATGATATTCCTTTACCTTCACTTTTGTAGTCATTACTCAAATAGTTTGCTGTGCACTCTTATATAAATTATAATCCACCAATTGAAAAATCAAAACTAGCCACAAGATAAGAATTCTCATGGGTTTGAAAGTTCTGAGAAGATATGTTAGATTCCACCAAAGTGTACAATTGAAACCTAACCACACTTTTCCTCTAATTATAGCTTCAAACTTTTGTACACTAATGAATCATCTAATCCATTCAAAGGGAATTTTAGTAATTAACCAACTATACTACTTAGGCTAAGTATCAAGTTATATCTCCAAGATATTTGCTTTTAGTCCCCAATCTGGAGCTCCAATCAATAAGCCTTACAATCCTCTTCATAGTTCACTTGTATCCAAATTCATACTTTTAGATCAATCTATATATCTCTACATGTTCACCAACTCGATTAAGGCCAATTTTTTTTTCTATCTTCCAAGTATTTATTCTCAATCTCTAACATTGAGCTAAAATCAATAAACCATGTAATCAATCCGTAGGGGCTTTCATTAACTCTATATTGTTTTCACGATACATATATTCTTGAATCCTTATGACACAATTCGATAAAATATATTTCTTGTAATATACAAAAAGGTAAAGATAAAACTGCCAAGGATTCCAAAATTTCCCTCAATTAACTACTACCAAATTTCTTGTGATATAATCAAAACCAAAACTAGACTCCAAGTAATTCAATTAATGTTCTTCAATTTAACTACATTACTTACCATAACCCTTAACAATTATTCATAATCCCTGATATAATAACGATCTTCTAATTAGTAGCATAACCTTAGTCATTTATCCCAAAAATTATATAAAGTTTCTACATTCATATCAAAGTCATTCTTCACAGGTATCATCATTGATTCCTCAAATTACTTCTTTCCAATTATAACCACTAACTGTAAAGTTTGAATCTTCAATACTCATACCAACAATCCTCAAGTATAATTAACCCACCCTATCTCAATAATATATTAAGAGATATAGGAAAAAGAACTCTATATTCCCACAACACAACTTCAAAAAACATTAAAATAATAAAAGTTCATATTAAACTTTGAATATCATCCTTATTATAATAATTGTCTAAATATCTACCCTTGAGATTTTAAACCTCTATAATCTTTAATCCTACAATATATAGGGTCAAAGGTAACTACCACAACTTAGTTAGGCTTCGTAGATTTTTTTTTTTACATGTCTATGAGTTTGTGTCTATAACTCGAGCTCAAATTTCTAATTAAAATTTGTAAATACAAGTCAACTATTAACTCCACACTCAACCAATAGATTCTTGATTGTTAATACTTTACATAGTCTCAGTGTAGTAAACTAAGACCACCATGAAATAGGGTTACCTAAGTATATCATTCTCAATGAGTATTCTATTTATGACTCTTCTAAACCATTAATACTTCCAAACTAAATTTAAGCAATATTCCGTAATATTTTCAAACTAATATTGGGAACTTTAAGTACGTAGTTATGAAACAATCTCCTATCCATTCAAGTCATATTACCACAATTTCAATCATTATTCCAAAAATAGGCTCTCATTCAAGGTTACTGATGCATAGTGAAAATTAGTATTTTACTATGCTTTTACAAGAGTAATTATGCTTTGATAGAGTTTAAATGATGACTTTTCTGGGGGAAAGTTGTAAAAAGGCCTAAAAGTCAATATTATCACACTTTCTTGCAACACCCACGTGTTTTGGAAGAGGATTGGAGAAGGAGGAAGCAAAGCATTCATGTTCAAACACCAATCCACGTTCGAACGTCATCTTGAAATAATTGAGGACCTTCAGGAGCTTGCTAGGGTGATGACACGTGGCATGTTGCAGCTCTTCACTGTGGGGTAGAAAAGCCACTTGGGTNCGAACGTCATCTTGAAATAATTGAGGACCTTCAGGAGCTTGCTAGAGTGATGACACGTGGCATGTTGCAGCTCTTCACTGTGGGGTAGAAAAGCCACTTGGGTATTACGTTCAAACTCTAGTCAGCGTTCGAACAACCATCAAAGAAGACAGGACTCCACATTTGAACGTCATTCCACGTTCGAACGTATTCCCCAGACAAGCTGCAGTATGATTAGATTTCCATTAGGATTTTGTGGTATTCACTTGGACTTTAAGCACTTGGACCTGCATTTTTAGCCCCTCCTTATTGCCTATAAATACCTTCCCTTCAAGGCTTGTAAAGATCCATTTTTTGTAAGAGGAAGAAATTGTCCAAAAGTAACTAGCTTTCTTCTACTTTTATTATTACTTTCATTAGCTTTAATTGTAAAAGCTTTTTTCTTCACTTAGAGGAGTGAAAAACTCTCACCTTTCTAGCTCTCTTGTAGCCTTGAATGGTGGGTAGTGATTCACTCATTCTTCGTCGAAGATAGACTTAGTGTGTAGCGTAATTTATCTTGTAACTCCTCTACTTGGAGGGATAAGGATCACTCACTTTTCTAGTTTTTTCCAAGCCATGCAGAGTGAGTAGTTTCTCATTCACTTTTTAGTAAGAGGTGATGGGCATGTATAAATCATTCAGAATTTATTTTTGTGCATTTAATTTATGCTTAATGCTTTATCTTTTGATTACTTATTGAATGATTGAATGCATCTAGCAAAGCTAAGGTACTTTGTACAATCATGAGTCATTTCTAAGACAAGATGACTCTTGGCATAGGAGGACTAATTGGTTCTTTGCAAGTACTCCAACTAGATGTTCATGACCACATTTCAATCTTCACTATTATTGTGATTTAACTAAGAATGGAATAATGTCACAGGGGTTGGATAATTTGTAGAGTTACTTGCTTGTTTTGTAGACAGGTTGAGTCCCAGCACTAACAATTCTTGTAAATCTCTACAAAGACATCGAAACCATGCTCTTAATTCTCACAGTCTATCTTAATCCTCCAATTAACCTACTATTGACATAGGGGTTAGTTGAGTTTTCAAGCACAAGTATAACAACCGGATGATTGACTACATGTCCAGATCCTTGAGCAAAAGAGTGACTCTTTCATTTGACAGAATCTTATATTCTATCCAAATTTTTTCACAAACATCATAACTTCAAATCTCAAGGGTTCCAGTCACTTTGGTCTCTGTCACTATTTACTTCAAAACACCAATATTAGTTCCCTATGGATTAGACTCCGGACTTAACCATTTTATAACTACAACTTGACCGCCTGGTCTTGAGTGTACACATTTTGGATCAAGTCAAGTTTTTGGCGTCGTTGCCAGGGAACCTTATGGTGTTTTACAGTAAAAGGAGAAAACACATTCATTTCGTGTATATATATTTGATTTACTATATATAATTCTTGTTTTATGTCTGAGGACGATCCTCGCTTTCCAAATTTGCTAGAAAAATATGTTGGGTCTGTAAATCAATCTAGACCATCTTCACCTCGATCAATAGAAGACTCTTTTGATAATAGAATGACCAATAATAAGAGAGAAAGGGAAGTTCCTGAGAGAGAAGGGGAAGTTTCTAATATTCGAACTCCACGGGATTATTTGCATCCCACACGAAATAGTGTCCCCTCTTATTTTGTGTTTCTTGCAAATGCACCCATCTTTAAGTAAAGGCGGGGACAATGCAACTAATACCTCAATTTCATCAATTTGAATTAGAAAACCCATATCTACATATTAAAGATTTTGAGGAGGCATGTGGAACACTCCAAGATAATTCTGAATTGGCCAAGTTGAAACTTTTTCCTTTCTCCTTAATGGATAAAGCTAAACAATGGCTAAATTCTTTGAAAGCCTATTCAATAACAAAATGGCAGGCATTACAGAATGACTTTTTCAGAAAGTTTTTTCCTCTACACTGTACCAATGCACTCAAAAGGTCAATCATGAACTGTTCGGTTAAAGAGGGAGAAACATTTTACCAATGTTAGGAGAGATTCAAGGATCTTCTCCAATCCTGCCCACACCATGTTTTTGAGAATTGGACTTTGGTAGGATTTTTCTATGATTCTTTGCCCATTAAACTACGTCAATTTGTTGAAATGATGACTCAAGGAAAGTTCATGGGAAAAAGTCCAGAAGAGGCATTCAATTTTTTGACACTATATCCAATAGCTCTCAGATGTGGGACTCAACCCCTCCTACTACTCTTGAAGCCAAACCATCTACTTACTAAGGGGGTAAGTATGTCTTGAAAAAGGATGATGACCTAAGAGCAAAAATGACTACCTTCTCTTGAAAGCTTGAAGTTGTGACACCCCTAAAATCGGGGGTCCTTTGACAACCCGTTGACCAACTGTCAACCCGCAGAAACAACCGTGAATGCTATATAACTCGTCATCACGGCACAACATCCCCTTTACCGGGATCATTCCCAAACGCATATCATGTATACACATGGCCTATCCGAGGTCCAACATACCACCATTTATACTCCATTATTGTCCATTTACTTCATTTGAATAAAAGGACACATAGCTCGAAAGCATGGCTAAGCATTGTTAAAATTTCAGATTTTTGGAAAACCTACCGGTAGGTTTGCATAGTTCTACAGGTAGGTTTTGCCCACTGAAAAAGTTCTACCACAAAAAAAGTGACATTCTACCGGTAGGTTTTGCCCACTGGACCATATCTATCGATAGATATGCTCAAAACCTATCGGTAGGTGTGCCATGAATTGCCTGTTCCACATGTTTTCGATTTCTAATTCACTCCAATCCATTCTATGTCCATCAAACACACGTATAATGAAGTTTTTCACATTAAACATGGTCCATACAAATTCCATTACATTTATTTCCATGAATTTACATGCCAAAACTAATTTTTCATAATGATTTTACAATAAATCAAAATAAAGTCATATCTTAGCTTTTCTTTATCCTTAAGGGCCCGAATGAAGTCATATGGTCTACAAGTGTATATCCCATACTTGAAATATTTTCCCATAAAGGGTGAGCCACGCTCAATAGGGTATCTTCTAAAGAGGCTACTCCCCAACCTAGATGCATATGAAATGTTCACATGCAACATTTAACAAGCAACAACCATCCCAAACAAGAACATGCAATTCAATGTTGGAATTCTATCATGTCATGCCATGAAATGAGGTGAGATTCACTCATGCACTTTAACTCGGACCCTCACCAACTCCCACAACACAATGCAATGCCAATGTGTAATAAATCAGATATTGATGTTGTAAAACCCGGGTAAATTAAAAATTTTTACAAGAAGGGCAAAACGATAAATTTGCCACTACGGTACGGGTTGTAAACTTGAATTTGTTTAGAACTCAAATGATGAAACGAACCTCACCAATGGATTTGTCTCTCTAAATATAGTTATCTTGTCAAATTTCATCAAATTCTGAGATAGTCAAATTTTTTATATTTTACGAGGTGGTCGAGTCTCAGGTGACCCAAAAAAAATGAGATTTTTAATATAATTTTAAAATTAGGAAAATAATTTAAAGCAAGTTAAAATATAAATATTTTGAACTTGAACCAGACGATATTTAATCGTTCCGAGGCAGAAACGGACCCAAAAAAAAGAGGACGGTGTGGCAAATTGTGGACCAAGCATTGGGGGACTATAAAAACGGGAAGAATTTTCTTCCCCAAATCGTTCAGTCATTACCCAATAGAAGAAGAGAGGGAAAAAGTAAGGGTTTCTCCACTTCTCTCTACGATCTACGGCCTTATGGTGCTCGAATCAACACAGGCCAAGAGGGAAAGTCGTTCTCCTCGACGTGGGCTACAAGACCATACCAAAAATCGAAGAGTTAACTGAAGCTCCAAAAATGGGGCTTGAGGAGATCAAGGGTTTGAACTTGATTGAAGTTCTTGAAGGTCTTCTACGTTGATTTCACGCTTCAAGAGGTAGGGTTCCCTCCTATTTAGGTTTATTTTCTAACCTAGGATGTTATATGTAATGGGTAGGTTGATAGAATTATATGTCACTTACCAATTTTTTTGAAGTGGATAGAAATGGTTATTAGAAATGTTTTAAAATAAATTCCTACCTTGGAATTGATACGTGGTATCAATTCCAAGAAATGTAATCAGCTTATGTAATTCCATGAAAATTTGATTTATGGGCATGTTATATGTTTACATTATTACCTTGATGAGTTTAGTGTGTTAATTGCATGATCATGTGATAACATGCTTGGAATATGTTGTTGAAATAAAATGTTGATATATGTTCATTGATATATTTGCATTGTGATAAAGTTTGGTGATTATATGCGTATGGGGTTAAAATTCCGATTAAGGGGATACTATTGACGTGATGTCGGATTGTGCAACAATCACGGCTACTTCCGCGGGTTGACGGGTGGTCAACAGTTGAAAAAGGATCCCCAGTTTTAGGGGCGTCACTGATGTTATACCTCTAATGACTATTTTTATAAAACAAAATTATGTGTCTTTGTTGGGTAGCAGAGTTTTGGTGTTTCCCTGCCGGTTTCGCACATCGATACACTTTTTTGGATTTGCACCGACGAAAATGTATAAACCAGTAATCAGGTCTTGCACCCGAGGGAGTATCTAGCCCTTTTTGTTATACCCGACACAAGTTTTTTTGTTCAACCCGTGTGACTTTGTTGAACCTTAGTTCAATAATACTGAGTCCACTTGTCAACCACCAAAGATGGTGATTGACCCAAAACAATGCACACACACCCACACTCACGTCTCAAGCCCATGAATGTGATACCTCCGTGCATATGCAATGTAATGAGCAATTGCAATGTCAATATTATGTCCATATGTAATGAATGTCATATGAACTATTTCTACCACATTTCAACACATGCCATGGATGATTACATCCTAAGCACATAATCTCCTTAAATCATCAAAATGTTAATATATTACAAGCACATATCAACATTTACATTTCCAATTGTAAATCACATCATAAGCATAAGATTTCAATTTACCACATCGTCCAAGCATGTTATTTCAATTTCATCAAAACAACAAGTTCAATCATTCAAGGCATTTTATCAAACACCCATACAAGGCACAACTCATGTAACACATAATATGCCCAAAATTCCCCATTTCTCTAGAAATTACATTAAGCAATTTTTACATACCCAGTTTAAGATAGAATTTATTCTACCCATTTCACCTAATCAACAACAATAGGCTAGTGTTAAAATACATCTAACAACCTAGCCATTTCAATACCCATTTCATATTTCAAGCCTTAGTTGGGAATAAACCTAAGTAGAAAGAAAAGCCTACCTCTTGAAGCGTAAAACGAGTAGTAAAACCCTTCAAGAATACCACCCAAGCTCAACCTTGAAATCTCCAAAATCCCATTTTTTAATCTTTGGTGAAATTCTTCCTTTTTGGTATGGTTGTGTAACCCTCGTCGGGGAAAACAACCTTTTGTTTTTGGCTTGAGTCGATTTGTGTGGCAAATCTCTGTAGATCGTAGAAAGAAGGTGAAGCTCTCCTCTTTTTCCCTCTCTTCTCTTCAAACGTAAACACCCAACTGATGAATAGGGGAGAAATTGGATTTTTTCCCCCCTATTTATACCCTTTAATTCTTGGTCCACGTTGTGCCACACATGTCCTCGATTCTCGGGTCTGTTTTCGCCCCAAAACGATTAAATTTCACCTTGGTTCAAGTTCAAAATATTTTTTTATTTCAACTTGCTTTAAATTATTTTTCAATATTCAAAATTTTATTAAAAATTTCATTTTTGGGTCATCTGAGACTCGACCGCCTAGTAAAACGTAAAAAATCTAACTGTCTTGGAATTCGACAAATATTGACATGATAACTAGATTTCGCAAGAGAAACCCAATGGTGAGATCCATTTGATCATCTGAGTTTTAGAAAAATTCAAGTTTTCAACCCTTACTGAAAATGATAAATTACCATTTTCCCCTTTTTCATAAAAATTTAAAATTGCACACACATGCACAATCAACCACATGTATATGCAACAGTAATATAATACTAAATGGCTATAAGAATGTACCTCTATCCTTGAACAAAAAAGGATAAATTGGTATGTATAGTGTCCCTATGCTCCCATGTCTCCTCCTCCACACCTCAGTGCTGCCACAACACCTTCACTAGCCTCAAAGTCTTGCCTCGCAAAACCTTCTATCAGCTATCCATGATACGCACTGGTCCCTCCTCGCAGGTCCCATCCGCATCAACAATCAACTCACCCCAATCCACCACATGTGTTGGATCTGAAGTATACTTCCGAAGCATAGAGACATGGAACACCACGTAAACACCTGATAAATTTGGCGACATCGCCAATCAATAAGCAATTATACCAACCCTCTTAAGTACTTCAAAGGGCCCAATATACCTCAGCGACAGCTTTCCCAGCTTCCCGAACCTGATCACTCCTCTCTTGGGCATCACCTTCAAGAAGACATGATCACCAACCCCAAACTCTAGAGGTAATCGCCGTCTATCGGTGTATCTTTTCTGTCGGCTTTGAGCCGTGATAAGACATTTCCGTATCAGGTCCACGTTCTCCATGGTGTCTCTAACTAAATCCAAACTCGTAAAGGGTCTCTCTCCAACCTCCGTCCAACAAATCGAAGAACAGCACGACCTCCCATAAAGTGCCTTATAGGGTGCCATCTGTATGCTCGCCTGATAACTGTTGTTGTTGGCGAACTCCACTAAGGGTAGGTGCTCTTCCCAACTATCCCTGAGATCTAGGACGCATGCCTAAAGCATGTTCTCTAAAGTCTAGATCGTTCTTTCTGACTAACCATTCATTTGGAGATGAAAAGTTATGCTCATCATCAACTGTGTCCCTATGGCCCGCTCGAAACTCTCCCAAAAATGGGCCATGAACTTGGAATTCTAATCCAATACTATAGATACGGGCACCCTATATAAGCGGACAATCTCCCGCATATACAACCTGCATAATTGCTTCAGTGTGAGGGTCATCCACATTGCTAAAAATTGTGCTGACTTTGTAAGCCGGTCCACTATCACCCACACCGCGCTATGCCCCCGCGATGTCCTTGGCAAGTGGGTCACAAAAGCCTTGACCTGCTGACACGTCAGACATCAGGTAACAAAGTCTCGAACGTGCCTCTTCATCCCACTCCAGTAGTACTGGTAGCAAAGATAATGGTACATCTTCATTCCACCGAGATGTACAACAAAATGGGAGCAATGAAACTCCCTAAGGATCTCCTCTCTCAGATCCAAAAACTGGGGAACCATAACCCTTCCCCTATACCAAAGACCATCATCCACGTGAATGACTCAGTTCTCATCACTTGTACCCAGTCCCAGATAGATAATATCTCTGTGTCCTGTCCCTAGGACTCGATCACCCTCCTCAGTAAGGAAGGCATAACCACTAAACTCCCCAAAGTCTCCTGAGTATAACTCCTATAGTGTAGCCCAAACTGCCTTCATAGTCTCGAACATCTGCCACTCCTGGGAAGCCACACTAGCCAAGACTCACTGTGACTTTTGGCCGAGTGCATTAGCCACCACATTTGCTTTATCGGGATGATAATGCAAAGTGAAGTCATAGTCCTCTAAATACTCCATCCACCTACGTTGCCACATGTTGAGGTCCCGCTGTGTGAAGATGTACTTGATACTTTTATGGCTCGAAAACACCTCTAATTGCTCACCGTATAAATAGTGGTGCCAAGTCTTCATGGCAAAGACAATGGCTGCCATCCATGTCGTGTGTGGGGTAATTCAGCTCATGGTTCTTTAACTGCCGAGAGCCATAAGCCATCACTCTCCCAGATTGCATCAAAATGCGACCAAGTTCATCTTTGCAGGCATCACAATACACTGTGCACCTTTATCAACTCTTTGGGACTATTAGAATAGGAGCTGAAGTAAGCCTCCTCTTTAACTCTTGGAATGCCTTCTCACACGAATCATTCCACTGAAACTTGACATCCTTCCAGGTAAATCTTGTCATAGGTGCAGTTAGTTGGGATAAGTCCTCAATGAACCTCCTGTAATACCCCATCAATCTCAAGAATTATGTTTCTCAAAGACTGACTTCGGCCTCTCCCAACTCATAACTGCCTCAACCTTCTCCGGATCAACTGACACACCTGAAGCCAACACCACGTGTCCCAAGAATTTCACCTCTGTGAGCCAAAATTCACACTTGCTAAACTTGGCGTGTAACTGGTGGTCCCTCAAGGTCTAGAGAACAACCCTCAAGTGACCCTCATACTCCTCCTCAGACTTGGAGTAGATCAAGATGTTGTCAAAAAAGACCATGAAAAAGGATCTAGGTAGGGTTAGAACACCCTATGCATGATATCCATGAAAGCCGTCAGGGCATTCGTCAATCTAAAAGGCAAAACCATGAACTCAAAATGTCCCTATCGCATCCTAAACGCTTTCTTAGGGATGTCTGCCTCCCACCCGAGGTAAACCTAACTCTTGTCTCGTCTCGTTCTTCAAGGTAAGGCTTGCTAGCCAACCCATCAATTGTCGGTACCATCAAGAGTCATACACGGCTTGGGGTAAAGCACCATGCTTTTCCCCTGAAACTTGAAACAAGCACCCTCTGGTGTGTAGGCAGTGACCCTCTTATAATCACAATCAATGATGACCTGGTGTGCCATCAACCAATCCATCCCAAGGATGACAACAAACTCCGACATGTTCATTACCCTAAGGTCTACGGTGAGTAGAATCCCTGAGATCTCTAGCTCACAACCTTGACATATCTGACCAACACTCACCCTAGTCCCTATAGGAGAACTCACATGCAATGGCACTTCCAAGGTCTCGATGTCTAGGCCCAAGTCTCTAACATATGATGCAGATATAAATGAATGCGATGCACTAAAGTCAAATAACACTCTATCCCATAAGCGAGAGAGTAAAAATATACCCTGAATAAATGAAAAATCCACTGGCTTAGTTTGAGGAATGATGACATACAAACATCCTTGGGTCCCCAACGTCCCGGCTTGCATACCCTACCCTTGGCCTGGACCCATGCCCTGGCCCATATGACCTGATTGTAGAGTCCCTACTCGTAAAGTAGTAGACACCTATGCATTACCCTGAAATTGATACTGGCTTCCCTAGCCCATGATGGGGTATGAAGGAACAAAATACGTCGGTGTATTCCCTATTGATGACTAGTACTGAGACGCCCTATAGATCTGGGATCCTTGCCTCTAAGGATAATCTCGCTTCACGACCCGGTTGGTGGAAATAGAAACATGCCCGTGGACCTGCCTGGATGGAAACTCTAAAGTGTCTCCCACCTTGGGAGGATTAACCTTGGCCTTGGCTTTGGTAGTCGCGGCCCTGTCTCTGAAACCCTTATAGGGTGGAAGTACTTTGCTTCTTCCCTGAACTAAAAGAAGGGGATTGACCCTCCTTCTTCTTGTCCTTAGCACCCAAATCCCAGATGCTCCTTACATCATCGATCTCTCTCTCAATGACCATAGCTATCTCGACCATCGAGTCCAAATCCTGTAGGCAGTGGCCCATAATCTTCTCCCTGATGGATAATTTCAAACCATCCTCAAACCTCCTCACTTTGGCCATGTTTGTGGCCACGTAGTCATCAACAAAATCGGCTAATTTCATGAACTTAGCCACGTATTCCATCACCAACATTGTCCCTTGTTTCAAATCTAAGAATTCTTGGGCTTTCACATGTCGAACCACCGATGGAAAGTACTTGCCCATGAAGAGCTCCCGGAACTCTCCCCATGTGATCACTAGCAATCCCACCACAAATAGCTTCTCCTTTTATCTGGACTGTAGCTAGCCTTATCTTAGTGGCGTTAGAGGTGATCTCCATAGCCTTTAAGATCTTGTCGAATTGCTGGAACCAATGGTCGGCCATTATCGGAACCGCCCCTCCTATAAAAGTCGGAGGCTTATGTGCCTTGAACTTTTGGAGGTTACTTGAGCCTCCTTGGCCCATATTAGCACTGGCTAGAGCAAAGGTAGCTGCCATCATGCCAATAGCCTCCATAAAGGTTTGTTGGTCAAAGGCCGGCGGTGGTTGGTTGTTGTTCCGTCCACTGCTTCGGCTGCACCCTCTTCCTCTACTTGTCATCTACACACATGTTAAATAGTAATAGCACACTAATTAAGTATCCCAAGATAAGGATCAATTTTAAACTTTGAGATTCCTCTCATTGCCTTGCTAGTATAGCATATGCCAGCCACTAGTAGACACCTACACCCTTGAACCATCCCGTTTTTTTGTTTTCGGACCCCCAAGGTTATATTTTCTAACTCTAGTGTCTCTTTTTCCATATACATTTTTACCATGCATATAATTCACATAACAAATAACATATAACATGTGGCATTTAAAACACGTAACATGTAATATACAATGGATGCAATGGTCTAAACACATATCCCGCAAGGCTTAGGTAAATCGTAAACCTAGACTCTGATACCAAGCTATGACACCCCTAAAATCGGGGGTCCTTTCACAATCCGTTCACCAAACGTCAACTCGTGGAAACAACCGTGAATTCCTCATAACTTTTCATTGTGGCACAATATCTCCTTTATCGGGATCATTCCCAAACGCATATCCTATATGCATTTACTCACATGACCTATCCGAGGTCCAACATACCACCATTTATACTCCATTATTGTCCTTTTTCTTTATTTGAATAAAAGGACACATAGCTTGAAAGCATAGCAAATCATTCTTAAAATTTTAGATTTTTGAAAAATCTACCGGTAGGTTTACATAGTTTTACCAGTAGGTTTTTCCCCTTGGAAAAGTTCTACTGTAGAAAAAGTGATGTTTTACTAATAGGTTTTGCCCACAGGAAAAGTTCTACTTGTTAGGTGTGCCCAGATTTGCCCGTTTCACCTATTTTTGATTTTCAATCCACTCTAATCCATTCTATATCCATCAAACACATGTATAATGAAGTTTTTAACATTAAACATGATCCATATAAATTCAGTTACATTCATATGACAAAAGAAAAGGAGAAATAGGGGTGAAAAGAAGAAAAAATATATTACAAAAGAAAAGGAAAATGTTAAGGAAAAGAAAGAAATAAGCAAAGAGTGTGATGATGGTGTAAGAATTAAAAATCCCATGGAAAGGGATATGTTTTTGAAATAAAAAATCTTTCACTCAGAACAACCCTCTTTGTTATCCTATTTCCTTCATTTCTTTTGCCTAGATATCACCCCAGGGCCTCATTACAAGCCATGAAAGTCCTAAATGATCTAGAGAAGTACGGGGGGTGCATACTTATAAAGAAAAAGAGGAGTTTGTCTTGCTACCTAATGTCCTAGCATTCCTTTCAGGAGATTATGCCAAAGTTATTTCATTTCATGCATGAACTTCATTTTTGGATTATATGTGAGCATTCTTCATTTTGTGCACAAGATTCCATCTCACTTATAAGCATGGAGTGCATACCAGGATAATCATATTGTGATTCATTATTGAGAGAGATCTTTGGTGAGTTTTGCATTGAAGCTGAATTTAGCTAGCCAATCGAATGTGAATTCTATTGTGTAAATGCTCAAATAACTTGTCCAATTCACACACACATGAGTTTGAAAATGAATGTGTATGTGCATACTCTAGACTAGTGTTTAAGGCTATAGTGATGCTGGTGTGTGCTTGGTTCGGCCATTTGAACAATGTGTTAAATAGCTCCATGTTTGCATAATGGGGAAATATTGCTCAAGTTTTTGATATTGGAATGAATTAGGAATGCCTTTGTTATTTGCATATGTGTCTTACATTGTGGGTGTTCATTTTGGTAGTTAAAAGTAGAAATACATGCCTTGTTTGTCGAATGCATCAAAATTTTAAATCATGTTACAATTTCGGTAATAACTTGGGCATGATGGTTCAAATTCTGGTTTATAAATGTATCATATGTTTTGGGTGGAGGAGAGGTCATTTTATGGGTGTTAGAATGGGTAGGTCTTGAAATGAAGAGGAGTGGTGGTGTGTTGGATATCAGAGGTCTATTTTGCAAGTAAAGGTAAAACCAACCGGTAGGTTTTGGTCATTGTTTTTGCACTTACCGCAAACCTACTGGTATTTTTTACTAACTAGAGTAAAACCTACCGGTAGGTTTCCATCGGTCTACCGGTAGTTTTCGATCAGAATGCCAAAATTAGGGCTTCTAATCAAATTTGTTTGGGGAAACCCTTCATTGTCCCCCTAAATTACAGACCCTAAAGCATTTCCCTCTCACTCAATACACTCCTAAGCTTCCAAATCCCTCTCCTATTAAATCAATCTCTCAATCCACAACCCTAGGGCGGTTGATTTAGTGATTTTTAGTAATGTTTTGAAGAACCCCTTGTTGAAACGCTAGTTTGTCCGAAAATTATACAAGCCCTAATCTCCTCTACTCTCTTCAAATCCTCCAAGAACTTTGCCATGGCTCACTAAGTGATGATTCTCCGGGATGCTATGGACCCGATTGAGGGTTTCATCTTGGCTCTTTTTGCACTATTGACCTTCGGGGCACTGTTGCTATGCATGGCCCGAAAAAAATGCACCGAGCCAAACTCTGCACAGCCCGAGGACACAAGTGTCCGCAAGAGGAGCGGGTTGGGGACTAGTGGAGATAGTGGAGAGCAAAGAAAGAAAGCTTGCAAAGATGCTCGAATCCAAAGCATTGACGAGAAAGACATCACTTGCGAGAGGTACATAGATAAGGTATCCCTTGGGCCAAGGAACAATGCTGTTAGAATCATTGACACCCATGGGATTGGATTTTGGTTCAAGACAGTAAGTAGTTTCAATTTGTCCTTGTGCCGAGAATTTTTCCAAAAAATCGTGGTATATGAGTTTGACACTTTGAGAATGAATGTAAGGGGAAAGACCTTCAATGTGACCGCTGTGGTGATAACTACCATCATGGAGTACGAGAGGCCACCTCCCTCCACCCGGGTGTACCCCCACAAACATCATCAGGGTCAAGACCATCCTGAAATATGTTGCTTCAATGTACGAGGACCCAACTTAAGTTTATGGGAATGGTCCAAGTCGGGGGCTTCAAACATTCATATGGGATGATGAACAAGATTTTGCACTATAACCTACTTCTAAGGGGTGCCAAGAAGACACTGAACATTGAAAAACTGGCCCTTTTGGATGTAGTGATGTTGGGGAAGACCATTGACTTTGCACTTTTTAAATGGGAGGTCATGAGGGATTTCGCTCAAACAAGAAAACCAAAGGCGAACCTCCCATTTGGTAACTTGGTCACCCTTATGTGTGACCACTTCAGGGTTAAGGGGTATGCCTCTGACAAGATAACTCCACCAGAGATCAAGGCTGTTGGAAAGGCTAGTAGCAGCAAGAGATCCACTATGACCTAGCTGAGCGCACTAGGACTGCAAGACTAGAGCCATCTGATGTAGAACCTTCATCTGCTGGGCCATCTACTAGGCCATCTGTGCTTGTCCCATCGACCTCTGCATTGGAGCACTCAGTATCTTAGCGCCTCGATGCATTAAAGGTGACAGTGCATGGGATCTCAGCCATGATGACCCGTTTCTTCCAGTACACGTTCCCTAGCGAGCCTATTTTGGGTAGACTCCAGCTTCTGGTTCTGCCCCCTCAGCATCCACAATGGTTGAGGTGGGAGAGACGAATGATGAGGAGGATACTGCTAGTGACAGTGAGGAGGATGTTGCTAGTGACGGTGAGGATGACGATAGTGATGATGGGGAGGACGGACCCGAGTAGTTTGTACTATTTTTTGTTCTTTTTGAGTGAGGGTTGTACATAGCTAGGAGCGGAGTCATTGACCTAGTAGAATCTTTAGGAATTTTAGGCCATTTTGTATCTTTTTGAACTTTTTCTCATTGTACCCCAAATTTTGAAAGTGATTAATGAAATACCACAGTTTTTGTTCCATCTTGTCCAAGTTTATTTCGTTAATTGCTTTATGATTTTTGTATGTTGATTGTTGGATGAATTACTTGTGTAAATGGATTGTTGTATTTTTGTACTCGTTGGTTGAAAAATAAAATTTGCTAGGGACTAGCAAAGCTCAAGTTCGGGGGCGTGAATAGCACAAAACATTGCATATCTTATGCCCATTTACATCCCTTTTACACTTGCTTGTTCAGTTAAAATGAGTGGAATTGCAATGCTTATGCTATTAATGGAGTTTTGGTATGTTTATAGGTAAAAGGGGCTTAAAGGGTGCTTGTTAACCCCTAACATGCTGCTTGAGTTAATTGGAAATGGGTTGGAGGCTTGATGATTGCTTGAAAGATGGAGGAACCAAGATTTGGGCAAAACAAGGAAAAACCTACCAGTAGGCCCTATCAGTAGGTTTTAGCTACTAGACCTGCACCTACCACAATCCTACCGATAGGTTTTGCTTACTGGAGTGAAACCTATAGGTAGGTTTCCATCAACCTACCAGTAGGTTTTACTGAAAATCGCCAAATTTTGCATCTCAAGCTCTACAACTTTGGGTGTCCTTGACATTCCTTACACACTGGACATCCCTCCATACATTGTCTTGCAATCCCCCGTAAGAATCTTGTAAGCTTCATTTAATGTCTTTAATGCTATTTACTACGAGTGCATTTCAAGTTTAGTCTTTCATTATAGCTTTCACCATTAACGTGTTCAAGTTCTTCATTTTCAAGCTTTAAGATGGGTATTAAATGCACTTTCCTATAGTTTATGTTTTCTTGCATTAACTTAGCTCCAATCTTCACTTCTATACAATGTCTTTCCATTACATTATTATCTTTGCCTTAAGTATGAGTAGCTAAGCTTTTACGTTTGCTAATCCAAGGGAGACCACCTCTTGGGTATGTCATTTTAACTCATTTTTCTTCCTCCTCATAGTGTACATTGATTCGGTTTGACTGGGTTGAGGGTGGACGTGGGTGTGAGTCTTTGATATCCCGTAGGCTTGTCACGGGTTATGCTTGGATCCTCAATTTCATTTCGTCCCTCGTTTCCCATGAATCAATCGAACATCTAAACACCATTGGAGGAAGGTTTCGAGTTGGCTTGGAATTCCCATTGGAATGAACCCTTCGGGTTAGCCAACACTGGTTTTCCATTTTAATTCCATCAAACGACAAACACAAATCACCAAACTCAAATATCAAAGATTTTTACACTTTTCTCTTTTTACCAAAATCACCTTCAAAACGATTCACCTCCTTCCCTGAGGAGACGAGCTTGGAAAATGATTTCCAAGTAAAACATGACAAACAAAAGTCTTTCTGTGCTTGGGGAGCATTTTTGTTCATTCTACACCATTACTCTATTTCCCCATTTCTTGCATCATTTCGAGAGAGAATGGCATTCCCCTATCCATATAAGCCATACACATATCACAGGATGATGTTCAGAGATTAGGGGGTACAACGAAAAACAATCAAGCAGTTACCACCAAATTTATCAGGAGTTAACGCAGTGTTCCATGTCTCTATGCTCTGGAAGTATACTTCAAATCTGACACATGTGGTGGATTGGGGTGAGTTGATTATTGATGCGGATGGGACCTATAAGGAGGAACCAATGCATATCATGGATAACCGGGAGCAAGTTTTGCGAGGCAAGATCGTGAGGCTAGTAAAGGTGCTATGGTAGCACTGAGATGTGGAGGAGGCAACATGGGAGCATGAGGACATTATACGTACTAGTTATCCTTTCTTATTTGAGGATGAAGGTACATTATTATAGCCATTAAGTATTATATGACTGCTACATATGCATGTGATTGAATGTACATGTGTGTGAATTTCGGGGAAGAAATTCTTTAAAGGGGGGAAGAATGTAAAATCTGGATAAATTTAAACTTTTTATGAAAAAGGGAAAAACGATAATTTGTCACTACAGTACGGGTTGAAAAAATATATTTCTCTAGAGCTCGAATGACGAAACAGATCACCTTTGGATTCATTTCACAAAATCTAGTTATCGTGTCAATGTTTGTCGAATTTTGAGACAGTCGAATATTTTGTGTTTTACGATGTGACTGGGTGTCAGGTGACCTCAAAAAATGAACTCGGGACTTCAATTTTGAAAAGTGGATAATAATTTAAAGGGAGTTTATATAAAAATATTTTGAAGTTGATCCAAGACGAAATTTAATCGATTTGGGTCAAAACAAGACCTAGGAATAGAGAACGTGTGGTGAAATGTGGACCAAGCATTTGAAGGGTATAAATAGGGGAGAAAACCTAATTTTTCTCCCCATTCTTTAGCTGGTCTTCACATTGGGAAAGAGAAAGGGAAGAAGAGAGAGGACAAGCTAGGGTTTTCGCACATCTCTCTACGATCTATGGAGTTTCATCACTTAAATTGACTCAAGCCAAGGACAAAAGTTGTTCTCCTCATCGAGGGCTACAAAACCATATCAAGAAGCACGGATTTGGGTGAAGTTCCAAAATGAACTTGGAGAAATCAAGGGTTTTGGGCTATAGTCGGGTTATTAGAGCTTCCTACGGATATTTTACGCTTTAAGATGTAGGATTTTCATCTTAACTAGGTTTATTTCCAACCTAGGGTTGTGATATTAAATGGGTAGGTAGTTAGATATCTTTAGCACTTGCTTACTGTTGTAAAATTGATGAAATGGGTATTGAAATTAGGTAAAATCAATTCTAACTCGAATTGGTACGTGAAAATTGCTATCTTGTAATTTTTTGAAAATGGTGTTATGTGCGCATGCTACATGTTTATATTATGCCTATGCGAAATTAAGTGTGTTATTGCATAAACTATGTATAACATGCTTGGGCAATTGTTGATAGATGAAAATGTTGATATGTGCTAGATGATGTATTAACATTGTAATGAATTATGATAATTATATGCTTGTGATATAATATGCCATGGAATATGTTGATGTGTGGTTAAATAGGTCCATATGGCATTCATAGTATATTGGGCATGATCTTTGTATTGCAATTATACCTTACATTGCATTTGCACTGAGACATTGTATTCATGGGCATGAGGCATGAGTGTGGGTGTGTGTGCATGGTATTCATCAAACACCACACTTGGTGGATGACGTATGAACTCGAGAAAGTTGGGCCAAGGCCCAACTGAGTCTCACAGTTTGCATTAAAATTGGGTTGATGTTAGCAAGAAGGGCTAGACAATCCCTTGGGTGAGAGACCCAGTGAATTGTATATGCATTCCGTTGCTATCAAAGCCCATAAAGTGTGTCGGTGCACATGGAACCGTTGGTGGAAGTCCATGAATTTTGTGTCGGTTGAGTGCCCGTTGGCATAAGTCCATAAATACCCACCCTAAGAAAGACCTAAAGATTTTTAAATGGTTATTGGATGTGTAACATCAATGGCGCAGGGGGAGGGGGCTTGGAATGCCCGAAATTGCACGCATGGCATATGCATGTGTTGAGGGAGCCAGTGAAGGCTCAGGTTGAAGTGAGTGAGTTTCATCTCATTTCATGACATAGCATGGTGATTCCAACATTGGATTGTATATTCTTAATTGGAATGGTTGTTGATTGTTGAATGTTGCATGTGGACATTTCATATGCACTTAGGTTGGGAAGTAGCCTATTTAGGAGATACACTATTGAGCGTGACTCGTCCTTTATGAAAAAATATTTTAGGTGCGGATTATACACCAATGGATGTCTCACATTTGGAGCCTCAAGGATGAAGAAATGCTGACTTGTGGCTTTTAAACCTTATTTTGTAAAAATTTTAAGAAATTCGGTTTTGGACATGTAATCATATGAAAATGATTATAATGGAACTTGTATGAACCATGTTTTATCTAAAACTTCATGTTATGAGAGTTTGGATTGGTGTTGCACATGGTTGGAATGGATTGGAATCGAAAACATATGAAATGGGAGAAAATTGGGCACACTACTGATAGCAAATTGAGCTCTCCTACCGGTAGATGTGGACTAGTAGGCATTATCTACCAGTAAAATATCACTATTTTTCTAAAAACAGGACTCTAGTACACAACTTCTACTGGTAAGTTTTTGAACATTTCTACCGGTAGGTTTTCTTAAAACTTTAAAATTTTGATATGTTTTATGAAACTCTTGTGCAATGATTCCTTGTGCTCAAAGGATTTATATGTGACATGAATGACTATGTATTAAGGTATAAATGACCATGGATTGATAAATGATAAAGTATGTAAATGGGTTATGATCCTGGTTAAGGGGATGCTATTGGTGTGATGTCGGGTGGTGCGACAATCACGGGTTGATGGGCGATCAACGATTGACAAAGAACCCCCAATTTTAGGGGCGTCACAGAACCTATAGATGGTGGTTATATGTTTAGGATATAATTTACCCTAGAAAATGTTGATTGGATATTGTAATTGTTCATATTGTGCTTATGACATATTGAACATGGTGTTGTTATTGCAATTTGAAATCTTGGTTGCATAAGTATATAAAATAAAATTGTACATATACATTTGCATAAGCATGAAAACAACGCATTTGTGGGCATTAACATGAGTGTGGGTGTGTGCATGTTGTTGGATCAAACACCATTCTTGGTGGCTGATAAGTGGGCACGGTACATTCAGACCAAGGTCCAACAGAGTTGCACGTTTGCATGAAAAATTTGTGTTGGGTATAGCAAGAAGGGATAGATACTCCCTTGGGTGCAAGACCTAGTTATTGGTTTATACACTTCCGTCGGTCCAAAAAAGTGTATCGGTGAGTGGAACCGTTGATGAGACACCAAAATCCTGCTACCTAACAAAGACACATGGTTTATTTTTATAAAGGTCGTTGGATGTGCAACAACACTGGCAAGGGCTTGGAATGCCCAGTTTTATACTCATGACATTGCATGGGTTATGGGGGCTGGTGAAGGCTCAGGTTGAGTTGCATGTGTGAGTCTCATCTCATAGCATGGCATGGCAAAGAGAATCTATTATGAATTGCATATTCTTGAGTGGATTAATTGTTTTTTGTTGAATTTGCATGTGAACATTTCATATGCATCTATATTGAGGAGTAGCTTCTTTAGGAGACACCCTATTGAGCATGACTCACCTTTTATGGGGACAACGTTTCAGGTGCAGGATATGCGCCGGTGGACAGCTCACAATCGGACCCTTATTGTTGAAGAAAAGCTGAGATGTGGCTTTTGAAATATGTTTTGTAAAAACTATTATGTCATTTAGTTTTGGACATGTAATATGGTAAATGATTGTAAAGAGATCTCACATGTACTGCATTTTTGTTTAGAATGATGTTATATGAGTTTGGGTTGGCGATGTACAAGTTTGGAATGGATTGGAATTGAAAAAGGATGGAAACGGGCGAAAACTGGTAAGACCTACTAGTAGAACGACGAGCTCTTCTATCTATAGAACTTGTCCAGTAAGTTAAACCTACTGCTGGAACTGTAAGTTTTGCGGTAGAACTTTTCCAGTGGGCTAAATCTACTGGTAGAACATCAATAAACCTACTAGTAGAACTTTTCCAGTAGCCTTTTCTATAGGTAGATCTTGCACATCTTCTACCTGTAGGTTTTGTTATGTCAAAATTTTTTTGAAATGTTTGCTAGGCCTTTAGGTCTTGGGTTCTTTTGTTCAAATGACATAAATGAACATTAAATGAGGATAATTGATGTATATCGGACCTCGGATCGGTCATGTGATTAAAGTATACACAGGTTATGCGTTTGGGAGTGCCCGGTACTTGGGAGACTCTGCCCAAACTTTGTGTGTGTGTGTGGTGATCCCAGTAAACGGGATGTTGTGACTAGGTGTCGGGTTATGGGGTATTCACGGATATTTTTGTGGGTTGATAGATAATCAACGGGTTAACAAATGACCCCGATTTTAGGAGGGTCACAAATACATTACACAACCAATTTCCTTGATAGTCTTCCACCCATCACCCTTTAGAAGCACAATTCACAATATTTACTCATACTTTTCTTTTTATCCACACCTGCTATTTTATTTTTCAATGCTAGACATATTTTTTTTTTTTCTTTTCAGCTTTTCTTTTTTCACACTGAAAATACATATTCTTATTTTTTTTTTCATTCAACAAGTCATCACATCTAGATATTCACAAGTGTGCAAAAATTTACCTTCCTCTTCCTCTTTCTCAACCAATTTATTCTCATTTACACAAGCAATAATAACAACTCAATCTTGGGATAACCAAGTGTAAAAGGATATTATATCATATTATTGGCTTGGTTAAAATATGTGGTATGAGAATCAAATTTTTTATTCAAAAATGCTTAATCACGACTTCTAAGGTTCAAATTATATGAGGAATAAGGTTAAGTCCCAAATTATATAAAAAAATTGCCTAAAATCATATCTCAAGAGTTCTTGTCAAGACATTCCCCATCCNAATTTACCTTCCTCTTCCTCTTTCTCAACCAATTTATTCTCATTTACACAAGCAATAACAACTCAATCTTGGGATAACCAAGTGTAAAAGGATATTATATCATATTATTGGCTTGGTTAAAATATGTGGTATGAGAATCAAATTTTTTATTCAAAAATGCTTAATCACGACTTCTAAGGTTCAAATTATATGAGGAATAAGGTTAAGTCCCAAATTATATAAAAAAATTGCCTAAAATCATATCTCAAGAGTTCTTGTCAAGACATTCCCCATCCAAAAAATTCATAGTCAAGCAATTACTCACAAAATCAGCATTGGTCAAGGCAAATATAATGAGACTATTCAAAGGGATTAGCTAAATAAAGTAATTCTGCAATGAGTAAAGGCAGATAACCCTCCAAAAAGAGACTAGATCAAAACTCACATAGGTTACTATGCATCTCCACTATATGTTTCAAGTTTTCAAGGCGAAATCTAATCATATTCTAAATTTGTACAAGTCAATAAGCGAACAAAATGTGAGTTTATGTGAGAAGATAACAAAAAATAACACAAATATAAAGCTTAATACCTTACTTAAACAAATGTAAATCATAGCAAACCTAATTTCTCCTAAATTATGATGTCAATTCATAATTAATAATGTAATTTAAATATTCAACAACAAACAAAATTCAAGAATTTTTTTAAATAATTTTTTAATGTTTTAAAAAAAATAGAAATTGTCACAACACTAAACACACCCATACCCCAACTTAAATTCAACATTGTCCTCAATGTAAAAATCAATACCTTAATGCTCAATAAAAATAATGAACAAAGATCCAAGAGTTTGGAATATTTGGTGCCACAACAACTCTAAAACCTAAACATAAAAGACTCAACCAAAAAAAAAATAGAAACAAACCAAAAATAATAAAATAGAAATATAAGCAACAAACTAACTACTAATGTACACAAATACATACAGTGAATCAATTCGGCTTCAATTTTGAACTGTTCCCTTTACCACCTTTCATCACCAACTTGTCCTTATCCGATGATAGCACTCTTTCATAGCCCATTCTCCATCCATTCGTTGCTAAACCCTACAAAGAATATAGAACACTATCAGAGTATATAGACTGAAGACTATCACCACTTCTTGAAATTTTGATGCATCAAACTATTCTTGCACAATAAAATCAATCAGGTCCAATTCCTGGATTTGTAATGCCCCAAAATCCACCCTGGACGACATTACAAACTAAAACCATTCACATCATGAGAGCAACTAATTAATTCATCCATAAAGAAATTACATTCATCAAATATATCAATTACAACATCATCCCAAAAGAATAGGTCAACCATGGCCACTATATCCAAAAGAATATGCCAAGCTATGACAATTACATCCCAAAAGAATTAAACATAAACTCGCAGCAGAATTACAAAAGAGTCTAGACTTCACAATATTTCCAAAGTAAATTTCCTAGTCTAGAATAAAAAGTAATGTTGTTGTAAGCGTCCACCTCGAGATCAACATGGTCGTCTACGAAAATCTTCCAGTGTGTTGGTTCCTCAATTCCCAAATCCTCCTTCAATACATAATCTGAAAAATGTAGTTTGTAGGGGGTGAACACTAAGCTCTGTAGCAACATTCCTCCCAAACTCGAACAAGGTTTAGAAAAGCATACAAAAATGGTCGGTCACCTTTCAGAAATAGTATATATGGATTTTGAAATAAAACAGGGACATTTAAACAGATCTGCAATTTAAGCAACAACAGTAATTTAATGCATACAAAAAACCAACATACGACTAATAATCCAATCCACCATAAACTGTTTCTCCCAAGTTCTTGCGGAATCCCATACTTCCCAAAGTTCTTGTAGAAACTAGTTATGGTACAGTGAACAATAACCCACCACTGTATTCGTATCTCTAGTATGAAGTAAGACCTCACATGAATACCATCAAAAATATCATGGCCCACGTACAATTCACACAAATCCTCGCAAGGATGTCCAACCTTTAGGAAGGGCGTATGCCAACACCATGGCAGTGACGTATCCAACCAAAGAGTAGTATACTAGCCCTTTTTTTTTCACGATAACCCGTAAGCGATAATGGTTTAGTCCTCGCAAGGCACTAACCCCATTACGAGTGGTAAGAAAAGTTCTAAACCACACAGAGTAAGAAGGCGTCTACACACTTCAAAATACCTGGTCAATAGTAGCCCATGTTTATCCAACAACCACACAAGAGATACAATACCAACAATTTCCTCAAATAACAACAATTCCATAAATCTCCAATTTCACAAGTAGTATTTCCATTAAAACAATTGAATAAAATGCAAGAGATCATCATTAATATCATTTTAGTACTCAACTCAATGCATTATAGTTTTGAAATTAATAATAAATAAATAATTTAAGAAGAAAATCCATCACTCTCCAAAAACTAGGGTTTTAAAGCAAGAACAAGAGATTTCATGGGTATTCAACCCTAACTTGGGTAAAACATGGTAATAATTGCAAGAAGACCAATAAAAGATGATTTCATAACAAATATATGAGATTTAGAGTCAAAGAATAAATATATATTAGTCCTAGCATCAATGGACAAGAATGGAAGAAANGTGGGTATTCAACACTAACTTGGGTAAAACATGGTAATAATTGCAAGAAGACCAATAAAAGATGATTTCATAACAAATATATGAGATTTAGAGTCAAAGAATACATATATATTAGTCCTAGCATCAATGGACAAGAATGGAAGAAAACCCCCTACCTTGATGTTCTTGGAGAAGCTAGGTTTGATCTTTAATCCCCTTTAGAACTCTTGTTCTCCCCTTCTTTCTTCCTCTCTAAGTCTTCCTATTAGGGTTCTAAGAGGTGTGGAGTGAGAGTGGTGTGAAATAATGAGAGTAAATGTAGTGAAAATGGGGTTTTAAAACACGAACATCCCGACTTTTTAACTATCTACCGGTAATTCGTATCGAGCTACCGGTAGTTTGGATAGACTGGCAATCTGCTACCTGTTGAGCTACCGGTAGTTCGGAACTACTGGACATTTACTACTTGTTGAGCTACCGGTAGTTCAGATCCACTGGACAACGTACTACCGATAGGTCCTGTACAAATTTACCTATTTCCTCTATTTTTCATTTCAAACCCATTCCAAACCCTTCCAAATCCAACCCAAGCTTATTCAACATGATTTTGTACATCAAACCTAGTTGATACAAGTCCTATTTCCACAATTTCATATATTTGCAAGCTAAACTAAGTTTTAACTGTTATTTTCCTCGAATATCCATATTAACATTTCCAAAAGAAATAATAAATTGCTACATAAACCTACATACATATATAAAGATAAAAAGGGTGGGGTTTACAGGATTTCACTCCAATAATCATTACCTAGTTATTTTCCAATGTTAAAAATATTCCATTCAACAATCATGTTACTAAAAGAAAGCTTCGTCACCCCATTCTTACAATTAATCAATGCATTAGATGTAGCAAGTAATGGTTGACCTAATACGACAGGAATTTGAGTGCCACCATGTAAAAATAGTTATGTGTCTAACACTATGAAATCTATAAGGAAGAAAATTTTATCCACTTGGACAAATATATATTCAACCACTCCCCTAGGAATTTTGATAGATCGATCTGCCAATTGCAATGTAATATATTTGGGTTTAAGCTCACCTAAAAATAACTGTTGAGAAATTGTGTATGGGAGTAAGTTGACACTTGCTCTAAGATCATGCAAAGTTTACTCAACCTTGAAGTTCCCTATATTACATGAAATTGTTGGACAACATGTATCTTTGTGATAAGAGCATAATATTGCATATTTCATGTCTCATATCATTCATCTTAGCTATTTTGGTTATTTATTTCCTTTTTTTTAGCTTAGTTTTGTGTTTTATGGAGAGTATTCACATTTGTAGGTAAATGAATTTAATAGTGAGGTTTTATACTCATTTTGATGCTATAGAGGGCTTTGGGAATGAGTTAGAAGATCCAGGAGTTAAGCCAAAAGCATTGCAACTGTAATTGAGAAAAAGACCAGTTCTACTGGTAGGTTTCCTATTAGTTACCAGTGAGTAGATTTAGGTTCTACTAGTAGCAATTAATTCCTACTGATAGAAGTGAAACAAGAATTTTTCTACTTAGTAGGTCATTACTATGCTACTTGTTGGTCCAAAATAGAGAGCTATTCAATCAGTAGCTGTGAAGAGCTATTAGTTCGTTATAGACAAAAGATTTGTTACTGGTAGGTCGAATTGCGCTTCCTATCAGTTCATCTGTGCATTACTTCAACGAGGAATCCTTTTGAAAACCTATCTGCAGAGATTTAAACGGACTATGATTGGTGAAAAAATAAGAGGGTTTTTACGAGATATTTACCTATAAATACCCAAGCCAAACCAGAGAAGGAGATCTCTTGAGACGTTCTTTGATTTTTCTATTCTTTGATTAGCACAAAGCATTGCATATCTTATGTACATTTACATCCCTTTTATACTTGCTTTTGTGGGTAAAATGAGCGGATTTGCAATGTTCGTGGTATTAATGGAGTTTCGGTATGTTTTCAGGTAAAAGGTGCTTAAACGGTGCTTGTTAGGACCTATCATGGTGCTTGAGATAATTGAAGATGAGATGGTGGCTTAACGATAGCTTGAAAGGTGGAGGAACCAAGAATTTAGCAAAACAAGGGAAAACCTACCGGTAGGTTTTGGCTACTAGACCTGCACCTACAGCAAGCCTATTGATAGATTTTGCTCACCGGAGTAAAACCTATCGGTAAGTTTCCATTGACCTACCGATAGGTTTTACTAAAAAATGCCAGATTTTGCATATCAAGCTCTACAACTTAGGGGGTCCTACCATTGGGTCTCTCACTTGTCCCTGACACTTCTTACACACAGACATCCCCTCCTCCTACCCTAGCTAGGCTTGGACATAAATGAGGAAAAAGAGAATGGGTAAAGCCTGGGAGTGCAAGCTAAGCCTATGCTAGCCTGCCAAATCCATCCATTCAGCCCCCTATTGATGTGAGGCCCATCACACAGACCCAAGGACCTCTATATACATTTTTTGGCAAGCCAAATTCACCATTATGGATATACATTGCAATATAGAGAGAGAAGCTCCAAGGAAAAAGATGAAGTTCTATAGAGAAAAGTTGATATTTTTGCATTTTCTTCCATCCTTTCACTTGTAATTTCTTGTAAGACTTGTTTAAGCTTCATTTAATGTATTTAATGTGATTTATTACAAGCACATTTTAAGTTTAGTCTTACATTTTGGATTTCACCATTAATGCATTTAAGTTCTTCATTTTCAAGCTTTAAAATGGTTATTGCATATTTCTCTTCATAGTTTATGTTTTCTTGCATTAAGATAAGTTCCAATCTTCATTTCTTCATAATGTCTCTTTACATTATGCATGTATTTCCCTTTAGTATGAGTAGCTAAATTTTATGCTGACTAATCCAAGGGAAAACTCCTCTTGGGTATGCCATTTCAACTCATTTTCTTTCCTCCTCATAGTGTATGTTGATTCGATTTGACTAGGTTGAGTGTGGATGTGGTTGTTTGTTCTTGATACACCAAAGACTTGTCACAGGGTATGGTTGAATCCTCATATCCATTTTAGTCCCGCGCTTTCTACGAATCAATCGAACATCTAGACACCATTGGAATAAGGTCTCGAGTTGATTTGGTATTCTCATTGGAATGACAGCTTCAGATTAGCCAACCCTTGTTCCACTTCATTTTAAAGCAACATCACAATCACCAAAACTCAAACTCAAAGATTTTAACACTTTACCCTTTTTCACTGAAATCAATTTCAACACGATTCACCTTCTTCCTTAAGGAGACAACCTTGGAATATGATTTCGAAGTAAAACAGAACACTTGAAAGTGTCTTTGCGCTTGAGGAGCACTTTTGTTCACACGCACACACACATTTCATTCCACACACCCGTTTCCCATTTTTTGCATTGAACCCGAGTGAGAGTGACACTCACCAACATATATAAGGCAGATACACACGGGTTCATGTTCGGAGATTAGGGAATACGACGAATAATACCAAGCATTTCTAGCTCTNTCTGCCAAATCCATCCATTCAGCCCCCTATTGATGTGAGGCCCATCACACAGACCCAAGGACCTCTATAGACATTTTTTGGCAAGCCAAATTCACCATTATGGATATACATTGCAATATAGAGAGAGNCCTGCCAAATCCATCCATTCAGCCCCCTATTGATGTGAGGCCCATCACACAGACCCAAGGACCTCTATATACATTTTTTGGCAAGCCAAATTCACCATTATGGATATACATTGCAATATAGAGAGAGAAGCTCCAAGGAAAAAGATGAAGTTCTATAGAGAAAAGTTGATATTTTTGCATTTTCTTCCATCCTTTCACTTGTAATTTCTTGTAAGACTTGTTTAAGCTTCATTTAATGTATTTAATGTGATTTATTACAAGCACATTTTAAGTTTAGTCTTACATTTTGGATTTCACCATTAATGCATTTAAGTTCTTCATTTTCAAGCTTTAAAATGGTTATTGCATATTTCTCTTCATAGTTTATGTTTTCTTGCATTAAGATAAGTTCCAATCTTCATTTCTTCATAATGTCTCTTTACATTATGCATGTATTTCCCTTTAGTATGAGTAGCTAAATTTTATGCTGACTAATCCAAGGGAAAACTCCTCTTGGGTATGCCATTTCAACTCATTTTCTTTCCTCCTCATAGTGTATGTTGATTCGATTTGACTAGGTTGAGTGTGGATGTGGTTGTTTGTTCTTGATACACCAAAGACTTGTCACAGGGTATGGTTGAATCCTCATATCCATTTTAGTCCCGCGCTTTCTACGAATCAATCGAACATCTAGACACCATTGGAATAAGGTCTCGAGTTGATTTGGTATTCTCATTGGAATGACAGCTTCAGATTAGCCAACCCTTGTTCCACTTCATTTTAAAGCAACATCACAATCACCAAAACTCAAACTCAAAGATTTTAACACTTTACCCTTTTTCACTGAAATCAATTTCAACACGATTCACCTTCTTCCTTAAGGAGACAACCTTGGAATATGATTTCGAAGTAAAACAGNAAAGACTTGTCACAGGGTATGGTTGAATCCTCATATCCATTTTAGTCCCGCGCTTTCTACGAATCAATCGAACATCTAGACACCATTGGAATAAGGTCTCGAGTTGATTTGGTATTCTCATTGGAATGACAGCTTCAGATTAGCCAACCCTTGTTCCACTTCATTTTAAAGCAACATCACAATCACCAAAACTCAAACTCAAAGATTTTAACACTTTACCCTTTTTCACTGAAATCAATTTCAACACGATTCACCTTCTTCCTTAAGGAGACAACCTTGGAATATGATTTCCAAGTAAAACACAACACTTGAAAGTGTCTTTGTGCTTGAGGAGCACTTTTGTTCACATGCACACACACATTTCATTCTACACACCCGTTTCCCATTTTTTGCATTGAACCCGAGTGAGAGTGACACTCACCAACATATATAAGCCAGATACACACATTGAGGGTTCATGTTCGGAGATTAGGGAATACGACGAATAATACCAAGCATTTCTAGCTCTGTTGTCGAGGAAGGCAAAGCGTTGAATTGAGAAGTTGATTTTCGGACAACGGAGGTAAGTCTCGTGATGTTCATCATGGATTGAGGTACGTTGCTCCTTGTATATAGTTTTGTTTGTTTACATTTTCATTCGTAGATAGTTTGTTGTATGTGGGGATAGGATGAACAAAATTGATTAGTTAGGGAACCCTTAGGCTCCAACATGAACATTAACCAAGACCCACTTGAGGATGCGAGTGACAATTTTGAGAATGTATGTGCAAATTTGAACATTCAAAGGGGTGGGAGAGTGCAAGATGCTAGAATGCCTAATCCATGAATGCCAGGTCTTTTGAGTGGGGTGCCATTGCTTACCTCAGCTGTCCAGCCGGACTGTTGGTCCTGCCCACTCTAGCTCTGCCTCTAATGCTACTCGATTTCCAAAACAAGATTCAGAATTCGAAGAAGAAGAAGAAGGCCTGGCTTTCGCTACCTCTGTTACCGCTAGAAGTAAGGTACGTCCATTATGAATCCGAGTGCTAGGCCGATACGGCATGCCTTGGTTGTGGAATGATGTGTGCTGTTGGAAGTGCAATTCAGGATGTTGCAAAATGTAACAACAAAAGGTGTTCAGTTCACACTGGCATCTGTCTTGAAAAAGTCTAGATCGGATTTCTATCCAGCAGGAGGAAGCTCTCTATTTCGATCAAAGACCCATCCCATGCTTGGTAAGTCTACCCGAAAGGAAAAGCTATCCTTCGTTCTTTTACGTCGATTGGCTTAACCCGATTCTCTTTCTATTGGAAATGGAATTGAAGTGAAGGCCCAAGACTTCCACTTCTTCTCTATCTTCCAACAATTACAATTGAATCCTGATTTGTGGTTGGCGAAAAGAGAAAGGCAGACAATTCTGCAAAAGGAAAAAAGCAGGATATTCCAGGAGGGCTTATTCGGTATAGGCTTACTTAGCCTATTGAGGGCTTGTCCTCTCAATCCATACTCTATTCTGGGGGCTTAGTCCTCTCAAACGCCGAGGGCTTGTCCTCTCAATCGCCGAGGGCTTAGAATCCCACCCTGTGGCAAGCTTTATAATTTAGGCTATGGAGAGAGACCCAGCTAGACCTCCCATCTTCCATCCCGAAAAAGATCTAAGATTCAATCGTTGATGCCCGGTATTTTTGCCTATCCGCCGGCTGGCCAATCCAAGCCTAGGCTGGTTTCAAAGTTGACAGGGAATCAGTTCCCTTGGCCTAGGTTCAGTTCACTCGAGATCAGTGCTCAATGCTCTACTCAATCGCCGCTGTTTCCTAGCAGGACTCTCCCCTACAGTATCGTCACCGCAGTAGAGTTTAACCACCAAGTTCGGGATGGATTGGTGTGGTTCCTCTACGCCTAGGACACCAGAATATCGAACCATGAACGAAGAAAGGCATGAGAGAAAAGCATATTGGCTAGTCGTAGCTTGTTTTGACCTGCGCTTTGAATGAAGAAAATCCGACTTGGTCTCCTATCGTCGTTTCGCTTTGGTCGTAGCTACACCTTGTTCGGTAGCTTCGTTATTTTCTACCGCAACAGTACGTTTGACTTGCATGTGTTAAGTATATAGCTAGCGTTCGTTCGAAGCCAGGATCAAACTCTTCTTTTGAGTATGATTGGGCCCTGCAGTGGTAGAACCTGGTGAACCGGGCGTACTAATTTACATTGATTCTCTATCCTGAGCTCTTTATATAAATATAAACCAACTCGATCAAAATCAAAGAAAACAAAAAGCAACTACATCAACAACCCGGGGCCAATTAACCGGCCCATCCTACCTACTAGCGCTAATAAGGTTGAAAGAAAGGATGCGTCGAGCAAGCAGCGCGACCCCCGGTTCTACTTCACTAAGCCCCGTCCTTGTACAAGGAGGAAGCCACTCCCACCAGCTTGAATCACCTTTTTTTAGTAAGCCTTTTTTTTAACACGGACGAAGGAGCTCAACAAAGGTGACCGGGCTGCTCATGATCAAATTTCGAAAACAAAAAAAAAGACTTCTTCCTTTCTTTCTTCTTTCTCAAAAGACCTTGATGGAATTGAGAGCAAAAGAAAATCAAACCCTACCCCTTCGAATGAATTGAAGAATGAAAAGTGCCGGCCCAAACTAGCTGGGATTTTGGGGGTCACCTCGCAGCCCTTTCCTCCAATCGAGTTGCAGTTGGCCTTGTTTCAGTCAGAATGAGTCCCCCGGACCCTCTCTTTAGTAGGTTTCTTAGTTTTCGCTCTCAAGAACTAGTACGCTCTCTTCTCGAAAGCCGAAGAGCAGCTAAACTAAGCAACTTGTTAAGAGATTAGGCGGCAGTTGAAAGAGCTGCTCGAAAGCCCCGTGTTTTTTAGTATTTTTCTAAAACTAATAAAGGAAAGAAAGAAGTCCGGCCGTTATGGCCAATTAAGCAAACCACGAGTAATTCGTCTACTTTGACTTACCGCACAACACCACTTTCTTCTTTCATATAGAAAAGAGAAAGAAAGGATACGCCAAAGAAAGATAGAGAAGAGAAGAGAAGAGAAGAGAAGAGAAGAGAAGAGAAGAGAAGAGAAGAGAAGAGAAGAGATAGGCTCAGCCGCATCCCATCCATCCACACAACACGATAGCTTAAGCAAAAAGTAGAGAGAGCTAAGCTATCATACAAAAAAAAAACTTTGGATAAGCAAGCGTACCTCCGGCCTACCATACACTAGTCTAAATCAATCTTTTATTTGTGTGTGTTCTTCAATTGGAAGGTGGTTTTGCTCTTAGGTATCTGCCCTGTCCTTTTCTTCAATTTCGGAACGCTCTAAATAAAGTATGCACGAAATTGAAGAAATAAGCGAGAACTTTTCATTTTGGTAACAACAATATAAAGCTAAATATGTTCCCATATTAGGAAATATATATATCTTTTTAAAAAAGCATTGTTTGGGTGGTCCACCAACAGGGACAACCTCCAGCAATTGAAAGAAAGTTGTGAACGGGCAAAATGAGGATGTTTGACACCTCGATTGTCCCGAAGCCCTCTCATGCGAATGAAATCAACTTAGCCAATGTTTTGTCCGGTTTCACTGAAGGAAAAATGAAAAAAAAAAATAGAAAAGATACAAAATCACTAAAAGAAGATGAGCAGAAAAACTTCTTAGATACCATTGACCCCGGTATCTAANACATTGGATAAATTTTGGTCCTAAATCATTGGTTCACCAATAATAGTCTATATTGATCACTCTGCTTTGAAGTATTTTTTTTTTCTAAGCAGGATGCCAAATCGAGACTCATCAGGTGGATCCTCCTACTCCAAGAGGTCAATTTGATAATCAAAGATAAGAAAGGAGTGGAGAACGTGGTGGCGGATCATTTATCCCGACTGGTGGTACAAGAGCCCGATGAGCACATTTTTATCCCTGATTTTTTCCCTGAAGAACAATTACTTTCGATTCATTATGTTTGTCCCTGGTATGCTGACATATGTAATTATCTTGCAACAGGACAAGCACCACTGCACTGGAGACCGGAAGATAAAAGGAGGTTTATGGTGGATGTGAAGTACTTTTACTTCGATAACCCATACCTGTTAAAGTACTGCCCTGACCAAGTCATGCAAAGATGCGTACCAAAAAATGAGCAGTGGGATGTCCTTGTTTTTTGCCACTTGGAAACATGCGGTGGTCACTTCTCTTCCAAAAAGACATCGACAAAAATTCTACAATCAGGTTTTTATTGACCCTCCTTGATAAAAGACTGTTTCATTTTGTAAAGAATGTGATAGGTGCCAAAGTTTGGGTAGTGTGACCCAAAGGAATATGATGCCCCTCTCCCCTATTCTTTTTATAGAGATATTTAATTGATGGGGCATCGACTTCAGGGTCCCTTCCCTATGTCATTTGGTACCTATACATCCTACTGGTAATGGACTATGTGTCCAAATGGGTGGAGGCTATCCTGACCAAGACCAATGATCACCAGGTCATGCTCAAATTCTTGAAAGAGAACATATTTTGAGGTTCGAGATACCTTATGCTATGATAAGCGATGGTGGATCGTATTTCTGTAATAGGTCATTTGCATCTCTTATGCATAAATATGACATCACACATAAGATATCCACCACATACCACCCACAAACCAATGGCCAAGTCGAGTTGGCCAATAGGGAGATCAAGAATATCCTAGAGAAAATGGTGAACCCGAATAGGAAAAATTGGTCATTTAGACTAATCGGTGTCATATGGGCTTACTGCACCGCCTATAAGACTGTCTTAAGTATGTCTCCCTACTGGCTTGTCTATGGAAAGGCTTGCCATTTGGCTATTGAAATGGAACACAAGGCCTATTGGGCCATAAAGACCCTAAACTTCAATTTGAGAATGGCCAGAGAACATAGGAAGCTTGAACTGAATGAGTTAGAAGAGATTCAAAGAGATGCATATGAGAGCTCAAAATTTTCAAAAGAGCAGGTTAAGATCTTTCATGAAAAATCCACTGTGAGGAAATCATTCAAGTCTGGCCAAAAAGTACCCTTATACAACTCTCGTCTCTCGATCTTTCAAGGGAACTCCAATCCCGTTGGGATGACCTCTATCTTGCCAAGGTGGCCTACCCCAATGGACCCGTGGAAGTCACAAACCCACCCTGAGGATGGGAAGACATTCAAGGTCAATGGCCAAAGCTTAAGCCATTTTTTGAGGGTTTTGAAGGACAAGGAGTGGAGGAGGAATTGATGGATCCGGTTTACTCGGAATTGTTAGAGGAGTAAATGTTCTTATACTTTTTAGTGTACAGTCATTTTTATTTACTTTAACTGTTCATGTTACTTACTTTATCCTTTCGTATAGTGCTATTTTTCTTAGTCGNTTGGTACCTATACATCCTACTGGTAATGGACTATGTGTCCAAATGGGTGGAGGCTATCCTGACCAAGACCAATGATCACCAGGTCGTGCTCAAATTCTTGAAAGAGAACATATTTTGAGGTTCGAGATACCTTATGCTATGATAAGCGATGGTGGATCGTATTTCTGTAATAGGTCATTTGCATCTCTTATGCATAAATATGACATCACACATAAGATATCCACCACATACCACCCACAAACCAATGGCCAAGTCGAGTTGGCCAATAGGGAGATCAAGAATATCCTAGAGAAAATGGTGAACCTGAATAGGAAAAATTGGTCATTTAGACTAATCGATGTCATATGGGCTTACTGCACCGCCTATAAAGACTGTCTTAAGTATGTCTCCCTACTGGCTTGTCTATGGAAAGGCTTGCCATTTGGCTATTGAAATGGAACACAAGGCCTATTGGGCCATAAAGACCCTAAACTTCAATTTGAGAATGGCCAGAGAACATAGGAAGCTTGAACTGAATGAGTTAGAAGAGATTCAAAGAGATGCATATGAGAGCTCAAAATTTTCAAAAGAGCAGGTTAAGATCTTTCATGAAAAATCCACTGTGAGGAAATCATTCAAGTCTGGCCAAAAAGTACCCTTATACAACTCTCGTCTCTCGATCTTTCAAGGGAACTCCAATCCCGTTGGGATGACCTCTATCTTGCCAAGGTGGCCTACCCCAATGGACCCGTGGAAGTCACAAACCCACCCTGAGGATGGGAAGACATTCAAGGTCAATGGCCAAAGCTTAAGCCATTTTTTGAGGGTTTTGAAGGACAAGGAGTGGAGGAGGAATTGATGGATCCGGTTTACTCGGAATTGTTAGAGGAGTAAATGTTCTTATACTTTTTAGTGTACAGTCATTTTTATTTACTTTAACTGTTCATGTTACTTACTTTATCCTTTCGTATAGTGCTATTTTTCTTAGTCGCAGATATTGGTATTTTGTCAAAGCTCAACTACGAGGTGTTCTCTAATCCAACTCATCTTTTTATAGTTCTTCATTGTATATCATATCTTTTTTGTTGTATTGAGGACAATGCATGAATCAAGTTGAGGGGGGTGAGGTGCACCATTTGCATGATACACCAATATTTGTGGAGAATTTTTGTTGATAATACAATTTTTTGTGGTGAAGAGTCACCTGTCACATATCATACAGATTTTTGCTCACAATAGTCACAAATTATGTGAAAATCTTGAATTTTTTGTGAAATATCTCATTGTTGACTTGTATTCCCTTATTAAGAGTACTTTGGGTTTGTTGATATGTTGATCTTTGTTTTGAACCCTGAGCACATGAGCACATTATAGAAATTTGTCCTATGTGTCTGCTTCTGAACTCAACCGTATGTTCTCCTTGAATGTGTAATTTTGGCAATTTACGGATTGGATTCATTTTTTAGGCTTGACATAAATAGTGGTGATGAGTAAGGACCCATGAGAACTTTAGTGCTAACACTTTTTGAAGGAAATTTACATTTACTCGAGGAACAATTTTTTCAAATTTCAAAGTTGTTCAATAATCTCATTATGCTTGTCTTGGCTAGGTGCATTTGGGTAGTAGACTGGCATTGTCTTGATATGTACAATGAATCTCTGTATCTATCTAGAAATGATCTTAGGCCATCTTTGTTTTTACTTTGAGCCTTTGCCCTTTTTCTTGTGAAAATTTTATCCCTAGTGCCGTGATTGAGCCGTAATTGTAAATTCTTTTCCATGCCACACATTTGACCAGGCCAGTGCAAAATGATAAAATTTGTCTCACCTTGGTTGTTCCTGTGACGCCCCTAAAACTGGCAGTCCTTTGTTAACCGTTGACCATCTGTTAAGCCATGAAAGTACCTATGATTGTCGTACTATCGACATCTCGTCGAAGCCAACCCCTTAACTAGGACTTTACCCACACAACTGTTGCTCTTTACACAATAATTTATAGCCATTTTATCCCATAGGACACCTTTGAACAAGCAAAAAGATTGTCCAAGAGCTGAGGGAACAAATTCAAAATTTTGAACTTTTGTGAAAACCTTACGGAAGATCGAGCATACTGTGACCCTATCTTTAAGAAAGATGTGTTCAAACCTTCTGAAAGAAGTTGCGCACTGGATTCCCTAATTTTAGAAGAATGTGAAGACTTTTCGGAAGGTTAGAATCGAACTTCTGGAAGGTTTCACCCACTAGTCAACATTTTTCATTGTCTTTGTCCAAACCTTCTGGAAGGTTTGTTGCGACCTTCCTAAAGGTTTTGCCCAGAATTGACTATTTCACCTGTTTTTGATTTATCATTACTTCCAAACAATCCCACAACCATTCAATACATGTTTAATGAATTTTCTTCACATAAAACATGATATATACAAGTTCTATTACAATCATTTCCATGTAATTACATTCCCAAAACCAAATTCCACAAATGTTTTACAAAAATGGTTTTAAAAGCCACAAGTCAGCTTTCCTTCACCCTTGAGGCTCGAATTGGGAGCCGTCCGCCTATGTCAATCCCGTACCTAAAATGTTTTCCCACGAAGAGTGAGTTATGCTCAATAGAGTATATCCTAAAGAGGCTACTCCCCAACCTAGATGCACATGAAATGTTCACATGCAACAATCAACCATTCAAAACATTCACATCAAGAATATGCATTCAATGACAAGAATTTCATACCATGTCATGAAATGAGATGAAGATCACTCATGCACTTTAACTCGAGCCCTCACCAGCTCCCATCACACAATACAATGCCAATGTGTGAAAATCGGGCATTCCAAGCCCTCGCCATAGATGTTACACCTTGAATGACAATGTTAGTAAACAAAATCATATGTCCTTGNGAAATTCAAAATTTTGAACTTTTGTGAAAACCTTACGGAAGATCGAGCATACTATGACCCTATCTTTAAGAAAGATGTGTTCAAACCTTCCGAAAGAAGTTGCACACTGGATTCCCTAATTTTAGAAGAATGTGAAGACTTTTCGGAAGGTTAGAATCGAACTTCTGGAAGGTTTCACTCACTAGTCAACATTTTTCATTGTCTTTGTCCAAACCTTCTGGAAGGTTTGTTGCGACCTTCCTAAAGGTTTTGCCCAGAATTGACTATTTCACCTGTTTTTGATTTATCATTACTTCCAAACAATCCCACAACCATTCAATACATGTTTAATGAATTTTCTTCACATAAAACATGATATATACAAGTTCTATTACAATCATTTCCATGTAATTACATTCCCAAAACCAAATTCCACAAATGTTTTACAAAAATGGTTTTAAAAGCCACAAGTCAGCTTTCCTTCACCCTTGAGGCTCGAATTGGGAGCCGTCCGCCTATGTCAATCCCGTACCTAAAATGTTTTCCCACGAAGAGTGAGTTATGCTCAATAGAGTATATCCTAAAGAGGCTACTCCCCAACCTAGATGCACATGAAATGTTCACATGCAACAATCAACCATTCAAAACATTCACATCAAGAATATGCATTCAATGACAAGAATTTCATACCATGTCATGAAATGAGATGAAGATCACTCATGCACTTTAACTCGAGCCCTCACCAGCTCCCATCACACAATACAATGCCAATGTGTGAAAATCGGGCATTCCAAGCCCTCGCCATAGATGTTACACCTTGAATGACAATGTTAGTAAACAAAATCATATGTCCTTGTTGGGTAGAAAACTTTTGGTGTCGCACCGCCGGCTGCGCACACTGATACACTTTTTTGGACTTACACCGTTGGAAGTGTATAAACCAATAGCTGGGTCTTGCACCCGAGAGAGAGTCTAGCCATTCTTACTATACCCGACACAAGTTTTTCATGCAACCAAGTATGGTGTTTGATTTAGCCATGCACACACACACACACACTTATGCCCAATGCCCATGAATTTGATGTCATCATCATGCCCAATATGCAATGAATGACAAATGAGCAAGTTCAACACATACCATGGATAATTACATCATAAGCATATAATTTCCATAATCCATCAATTGCCAATATATCATAAGCATATATCAACATTTCGTTCAACACAATTTCCAAGCATGTCATCACTTAATCATGCAATTAACACACTAATTTCATCAAGGCATTATGTAAACACATAACATGCCCACAAAAATATATTTTGCCAAGAAATTACATACTTAGCAATTTCTAATCGCCAATTCACACTAGAATTAAATTTACTCATTTCTAATACCCAATTCCATCAACTTTACAACAATTTGCAAGTGATATATAATTCTATCAACCTACCCATCTCATATAAACACCTTTGGTTAGAAATAAACCTAATTTGGGAGAAAACCCTACCTCTTGAAGCGTAAAAGAACGTTGGGAAGCTCCAAGAATACACCCCCAAGCTCAAACCTTGATTTCTCCAAAATCCCGTCTCGAAAACTTCGGTGAAATTCGCTCTTATTGGTACGTAGGCGTTGCCCTCTACGAGTAGAACAACTTTGATTCTTGGTTCGTGTTGATTCGAGACCGTAGGCCCGTAGGTTGTAGAGAGAAGGTTGGGTTTCTCTTCTTTTTTTTCTCTCTTTCTCTCCAACATTGAAGGCCCAGCAGATATGTGAGGAAGAAATCTGATTTCTCCCCCTTTTTATACTCCCCTAATACTTGGTCCTCATTGCGCCACATAGGCCTCCTTTCTCGGGTTTGTTTTCGCCCCGGAACGATTAAATATCGCCCCGGTTCAAGTTCAAAATATTTTTATTTCAACTTTAAATTATTTTTTAAATTTTAAAATTTTATTAAAAATTTTGTTTTTGGGTCACTCAAGACTCGACCATCTNAAACGATTAAATATCGCCCCGGTTCAAGTTCAAAATATTTTTATTTCAACTTTAAATTATTTTTCAAATTTTAAAATTTTATTAAAAATTTTGTTTTTGGGTCACTCAAGACTCGACCATCTCGTAAAACGTAAAAAAATTGACTATCTCAAAATTCGACCAAAATTGACAGAGTAACTAGATTTCACTATATGACTCCAACAGTGAGGGTTGTTTCATCATCCAAGCTCTAGAAAAATCTAAGTTTGTAACCCGTATAGCAGTGACAAATTACTATTTTCTCCATTTTTCATAAAAATTCAAATTTACCTAAGTTTTACATTCTTCACCACTTAAAATAATTTCGTCCCAGAAATTCACACACACATACACATTTAACCACATGCNGGTTTGTAACCCGTATCGCAGTGACAAATTACTATTTTCTCCATTTTTCATAAAAATTCAAATTTACCTGAGTTTTACATTCTTCACCACTTAAAATAATTTCGTCCCAGAAATTCACACACACATANAGTTTGTAACCCGTATAGCAGTGACAAATTACTATTTTCTCCATTTTTCATAAAAATTCAAATTTACCTAAGTTTTACATTCTTCACCACTTAAAATAATTTCGTCCCAGAAATTCACACACACATACACATTTAACCACATGCATATGCAACAAGTAATACTAAAAATTGTAAAATGTACCTCTAACCTCGAACAAGAACGGATAACTGGTATGTAAGGTGTCCTCATGCTCCCATGTTGCCTCCTCCATACCTCGGTTCTGCCACAACACCTTCACTAGCCTCACAGTCTTACCTCACAAAACTTGTTCCCAGCTATCCATGATACGCACTGGTCCTTCCTCAAAGTCCCATATGCATCAACAATCAACTNTGGTGTCCTCATGCTCCCATGTTGCCTCCTCCATACCTCGGTTCTGCCACAGCACCTTCACTAGCCTCACAGTCTTACCTCACAAAACTTGTTCCCAACTATCCATGATACGCACTGGTCCTTCCTCAAAGTCCCATATGCATCAACAATCAACTCGTCCCAGTCCACCGTATATGTTAGATCTGAATTATACTTTCAGAGAATAGAGACAAGAAACACCGCGTGAACACCCGATAAATTTGGCGATAACGCCAACTGGTAAGCCAATATATCCACCCTCTCGAGTATCTTGAAGGGCCTGATAAACCTCGGTGATAGATTTTTCTGCTTTCTAAATTTGACCACTCCCCTCTTAGGCATCACCTTCAAGAAGACATGATCACCAATCTCAAATTCCACAGGTCGCCTCTATCTGTCAGCATAGCTCTTCTGCAGGCTCTGAGCCATGAGAAGATGCTTCCGAATGAAGTCCACCTTCTCCGAGGTATCTCAAATCAAATTTGGACCTGTGGAGGGTCTTTCTCCCACCTTTCTCTAACACACTAGAGAACGATAAGGCCTCCTATGTTGTGCCTCATAGGGTGCCATTTGAATGTTCGCCTAATAACTATTGTTGTAGGCAAACTCCACTAAGGGTAAATGCTCTTCCCAACTATCCTTGAGATCTAGGATGCATACCCGTACCATGTCCTTTACTATCTGTATAGTCCTCTCTGACTGACCATCCGTTTGGGGATGAAATGTTGTGGTCATCATCAACTGTGTTCCCATGGTCCACTGAAAGCTCTCCCAAAAGTGAGTCGTAAACCTAGGGTTCCGATCTGATACTATAGAAATGGGCATCTCATGCAACCGGACTATCTCCCGTATATACAATCTAGAGAACTCCTCCAACCTGAAGGTCATCGGCACCGCCAAAAAGTGTGTTGACATGGTAAGCTTATTCACTATTACCCACACCGCAACGTGCCCCCGCGATGTCCTTGGCAAAGGAGTCACAAAATCTATCGTGATGTGTTCCCACTTCCACTTAGCCACCTCCAAGGGCTAGAGCAACTCAGCTGGTCTCTGGTGCTCAACTTTCACCTGCTGACACATGAGATATCTTCCAACAAAGTCTCCAATGTGTCTCTTCCTCCCGCTCCAAAAATACTAGTGACGAAGGTCATAGTACATCTTCATGCCACCTAGGTGTATAGTAAATCAAGAGCAATAGAACTCCTTCAGGATCTCATATCTCTGATCTGCTAACTAGGGAACCACAACCCTCCCCCTATATCGAAGATTGCCATCTGAGTGAATCGCCTAACCCTTATCACCGGTACCTGACTGCACTCGGTCCTTGATAGATAAAAACTCTGGATTCTGCCCTTGGGACTTAATCACCCTACTCAGTAGGGAAGATGCAGCCACCAAACTCCTTGAAACAGCCAGAGTTTGACCCTGATAATGCAGCCCAAACTGTACCACATTCTCAAGCATCCGCCACTCTTGGGAAGCCACACTAGCTTTCACTACCCGTGACTTCTGGCTAAGCGCATCAGCCATCACATTTACCTTTCCAGGATGGTAATGCAAAGTGAAGTCATAGTCCTCCATGTACTCCATCCACCTACGTTGCCTCATGTTGAGGTCTCGCTGAGTGAAAATGGCTGATGCCTCATGTAGGCCATCACTCTTGTGGTCTGAAAACACCTCGAACTACTCACCATATAGATAGTGGCGCCAAGCCTTCAAGGCAAAGACTATGACCGCCAACTCCATGTCATGCATGGGATAATTCTGCTCATAGTTCTTTAATTGTCGAGAACCATAAGCCACCACCTTCCTGGACTGCATCCAAACGCAACCAAGTTCATCTTTGGAGGCATCACAGTACACTGTGTACATTTATATCCTCTCCAGGACTATCAAAATAGGAGATAAAGTAAACCTTCCGTTCAACTCTAGGAACGCCTTCTCACACGATTCATCCAACTGGAGCTTGACCTCCTTCCGATGAACCTTCCGTAGTACCCTGCCAATCCCAAGAAACTACGTATCTCAAAGATTGACTTCGGCCTCTCCTAACTTATAACTGCTTCAACCTTCTGTAGGTCAACCGACACCCCCAAAGCCTATACCACGTGTCCCAAAAACTTTACCTCCATAAGCCAAAATTCACACTTGCCGAACTTGGCGTACAATTGACGGTCCCTCAAGGTCTAGAGAACAATCCTCAAGTGACCCTCATTCTCCTCCTCAAACTTGGAGTAGATCAGGATGTCGTCAACAAACACCACGACGAACTGATCTAAATAGGGTTGGAACACCCTATGTATAAGATCTATGAATGCTGTCGGGGCATTCATCAATCCAAATGGCATCACTGTGAACTTGAAATGCCCATACCGCGTTCTGAACACCGTCTTAGGGATATCTGCCTCCCTGATCCTCAACTGATGGTAACCTATACAGAGATCTATCTTGGAGTAGACCCGTGCCCCTCTCAATTGGTCAAACAAATCATCAATTCTTGGCAAAGGGTACCTATTCTTGATAGTACCCGGTTCAACTACTGATAGTCTATACACAAACGAAGGGTTTTATCCTTCTTCTTGGCAACCAAGGTGAAGTACTCGGTCTAATAAAGCCTCTGTCCAGTAACTCTTGCAGTTGGACTTTGAGTTCTTACAACTCTGCTGGTGCCATCATATGTAGAGTCATAGAAATGGGAAATATACTGGGATGTAACTCAATGGTAAATTTGACATCTCTATGTGGAGGTAATCTCGATAGTTCGTGAAAAGAAAAAAGTCCTCAAACTCACAAACCACTCGAGGCAGACCTAACTCCTGTCTAGCCTCGTCCTCTAAGGTAAGGCTAGCAAGCCAACCCATCAACTGCCCGTGCCATCAAGAGTCATACATGGCCTGGGACTCTCTTTCGATCATAGTCAATGACGACTCAATGTACCGCCAACCAGTCCATCAAAAGGATGACATCGAACTCTGACATGTCTATAACTCTAAGGTCCACAATCAATAGAACCTCCAAGATCTCTAACTCACAACCCCAATATATCTGGTCAACACACACCTTAGCTCCTAGAGGTGAATTCACATACAATGGCTCTTCCAAGATATCAACCTCTAAGCCCAAATCGCTCACACATGATGCAAAAATGAATGAATGTGATGCACCATAGTCAAATAACACCCTAGCCCATAAGCGAGAGAGGAAAAATGTACCTTAAATGACTGACTGATGATTAGTAGTTAAAAAGTGAGTAGCTTTCTTCTACTTTCATTTATTGTCTTTCACTTTCATTGCTTGAGCTTCCTTCTTCCCTTAGAGGAGTGAAACTCTTCCATTTTTCTAGAGCTTTACCAAAGTCATGAAGGGTAGAACGTGATTCACTCATTCTTTGTCAAAAATCAACTCCTCGCTTATTGTACTTTACCTTGTAAGTCCTCTACTTGGAGGGATGAGCATAACTCACTTTTCTAGCTTTACCAAAGCCATGAAGAATGAGTAGTTTCTCATTCACTCTNTTTCACTACCCGTGACTTCTGGCTAAGCGCATCAGCCATCACATTTACCTTTCCAGGATGGTAATGCAAAGTGAAGTCATAGTCCTCCATGTACTCCATCCACCTACGTTGCCTCATGTTGAGGTCTCGCTGAGTGAAAATGGCTGATGCCTCATGTAGGCCATCACTCTTGTGGTCTGAAAACACCTCGAACTACTCACCATATAGATAGTGGCGCCAAGCNATTATATTTTGTGCATTTCATTTATGCTTTAATGCTTTATATTACACCTATTTTTTGAATGATTGAATGCATCTAGCAAAGCTAAGGTACTTTGTGTAACCATAGGTTCTTTCTATGACATGGATGACTCTTGCATAGAAAGATCCATGTGTTCNATGGGATAATTCTGCTCATAGTTCTTTAATTGTCGAGAACCATAAGCCACCACCTTCCTGGACTGCATCCAAACGCAACCAAGTTCATCTTTGGAGGCATCACAGTACACTGTGTACATTTATATCCTCTCCAGGACTATCAAAATAGGAGATAAAGTAAACCTTCCGTTCAACTCTAGGAACGCCTTCTCACACGATTCATCCAACTGGAGCTTGACCTCCTTCCGATGAACCTTCCGTAGTACCCTGCCAATCCCAAGAAACTACGTATCTCAAAGATTGACTTCGGCCTCTCCTAACTTATAACTGCTTCAACCTTCTGTAGGTCAACCGACACCCCCAAAGCCTATACCACGTGTCCCAAAAACTTTACCTCCATAAGCCAAAATTCACACTTGCCGAACTTGGCGTACAATTGACGGTCCCTCAAGGTCTAGAGAACAATCCTCAAGTGACCCTCATTCTCCTCCTCAAACTTGGAGTAGATCAGGATGTCGTCAACAAACACCACGACGAACTGATCTAAATAGGGTTGGAACACCCTATGTATAAGATCTATGAATGCTGTCGGGGCATTCATCAATCCAAATGGCATCACTGTGAACTTGAAATGCCCATACCGCGTTCTGAACACCGTCTTAGGGATATCTGCCTCCCTGATCCTCAACTGATGGTAACCTATACAGAGATCTATCTTGGAGTAGACCCGTGCCCCTCTCAATTGGTCAAACAAATCATCAATTCTTGGCAAATGGTACCTATTCTTGATAGTACCCGGTTCAACTACTGATAGTCTATACACAAACGAAGGGTTTTATCCTTCTTCTTGGCAACCAAGGTGAAGTACTCGGTCTAATAAAGCCTCTGTCCAGTAACTCTTGCAGTTGGACTTTGAGTTCTTACAACTCTGCTGGTGCCATCATATGTAGAGTCATAGAAATGGGAAATATACTGGGATGTAACTCAAAGGTAAATTTGACATCTCTATGTGGAGGTAATCTCGATAGTTCGTGAAAAGAAAAAAGTCCTCAAACTCACAAACCACTCGAGGCAGACCTAACTCCTGTCTAGCCTCGTCCTCTAAGGTAAGGCTAGCAAGCCAACCCATCAACTGCCCGTGCCATCAAGAGTCATACATGGCCTGGGACTCTCTTTCGATCATAGTCAATGACGACTCAATGTACCGCCAACCAGTCCATCAAAAGGATGACATCGAACTCTGACATGTCTATAACTCTAAGGTCCACAATCAATAGAACCTCCAAGATCTCTAACTCACAACCCCAATATATCTGGTCAACACACACCTTAGCTCCTAGAGGTGAATTCACATACAATGGCTCTTCCAAGATATCAACCTCTAAGCCCAAATCGCTCACACATGATGCAAAAATGAATGAATGTGATGCACCATAGTCAAATAACACCCTAGCCCATAAGCGAGAGAGGAAAAATGTACCTTAAATGACTGACTTATGATTAGTAGTTAAAAAGTGAGTAGCTTTCTTCTACTTTCATTTATTGTCTTTCACTTTCATTGCTTGAGCTTCCTTCTTCCCTTAGAGGAGTGAAACTCTTCCATTTTTCTAGAGCTTTACCAAAGTCATGAAGGGTAGAACGTGATTCACTCATTCTTTGTCAAAAATCAACTCCTCGCTTATTGTACTTTACCTTGTAAGTCCTCTACTTGGAGGGATGAGCATAACTCACTTTTCTAGCTTTACCAAAGCCATGAAGAATGAGTAGTTTCTCATTCACTCTTTAGTAAGAGGTGATGGACATGTATAAATCATTTAGAAATTATATTTTGTGCATTTCATTTATGCTTTAATGCTTTATATTACACCTATTTTTTGAATGATTGAATGCATCTAGCAAAGCTAAGGTACTTTGTGTAACCATAGGTTCTTTCTATGACATGGATGACTCTTGCATAGAAAGATCCATGTGTTCAAGGCAAGTATTACAGCTAGATCTTCATGACTACCTCTCAATCTTCACCATTATTGGACTTCATTTAAAAGATGGAATATTAACGCCATAGTTGGATGTCTTGTAGAAACACTTGTTTGTTTGTAGACGGGTTGAGTCTCGGCACAAACAATTCTTGTAAACTTCTAGAAAGCCATCGGAACCATGTACTTAATTCTTACAATCCACCTTTACCTTCTGATTAACTTGCCATTGACACGAGAGTTAATTGAGTTACCAAGCACAAGTATAATAAACCGGATGATTAACTACCTGTTCAGATCCTCGAGCTAAAGGGTGACTATTTACATTTGAATTTATCTAATATTTTGTTTAGAAAACTCTTGAAAAGAATCTTATATTATGTTCAGGAAATCCCATAACTTCAAAATCTCAAGGTTTCCAGTTACTTAGTCTCTATCACTGTTACTTCAAAGCACTAATCATAGTTCCTTGTGGATTTGACTTCGGACTTAATCGGATTATTACTACAACTTGACTGCCTACACTTGAGCATAAACATATCGGATCAAGTCAAGTTTTTGGCATCGTTGCCGGGGAACCATAAAAGGTGTTTTAAGGTAAAAGGTAAGAAGACATTCCTTTTTGTATAGATTCTNCAACTCTTGCAGTTGGACTTTGAGTTCTTACAACTCCGCTGGTGCCATCATATGTAGAGTCATAGAAATGGGAAATATACTGGGATGTAACTCAATGGTAAATTTGACATCTCTATGTGGAGGTAATCTCGATAGTTCGTGAAAAGAAAAAAGTCCTCAAACTCACAAACCACTCGAGGCAGACCTAACTCCTGTCTAGCCTCGTCCTCTAAGGTAAGGCTAGCAAGCCAACCCATCAACTGCCCGTGCCATCAAGAGTCATACATGGCCTGGGACTCTCTTTCGATCATAGTCAATGACGACTCAATGTACCGCCAACCAGTCCATCAAAAGGATGACATCGAACTCTGACATGTCTATAACTCTAAGGTCCACAATCAATAGAACCTCCAAGATCTCTAACTCACAACCCCAATATATCTGGTCAACACACACCTTAGCTCCTAGAGGTGAATTCACATACAATGGCTCTTCCAAGATATCAACCTCTAAGCCCAAATCGCTCACACATGATGCAAAAATGAATGAATGTGATGCACCATAGTCAAATAACACCCTAGCCCATAAGCGAGAGAGGAAAAATGTACCTTAAATGACTGACTGATGATTAGTAGTTAAAAAGTGAGTAGCTTTCTTCTACTTTCATTTATTGTCTTTCACTTTCATTGCTTGAGCTTCCTTCTTCCCTTAGAGGAGTGAAACTCTTCCATTTTTCTAGAGCTTTACCAAAGTCATGAAGGGTAGAACGTGATTCACTCATTCTTTGTCAAAAATCAACTCCTCGCTTATTGTACTTTACCTTGTAAGTCCTCTACTTGGAGGGATGAGCATAACTCACTTTTCTAGCTTTACCAAAGCCATGAAGAATGAGTAGTTTCTCATTCACTCTTTAGTAAGAGGTGATGGACATGTATAAATCATTTAGAAATTATATTTTGTGCATTTCATTTATGCTTTAATGCTTTATATTACACCTATTTTTTGAATGATTGAATGCATCTAGCAAAGCTAAGGTACTTTGTGTAACCATAGGTTCTTTCTATGACATGGATGACTCTTGCATAGAAAGATCCATGTGTTCAAGGCAAGTATTACAGCTAGATCTTCATGACTACCTCTCAATCTTCACCATTATTGGACTTCATTTAAAAGATGGAATATTAACGCCATAGTTGGATGTCTTGTAGAAACACTTGTTTGTTTGTAGACGGGTTGAGTCTCGGCACAAACAATTCTTGTAAACTTCTAGAAAGCCATCGGAACCATGTACTTAATTCTTACAATCCACCTTTACCTTCTAATTAACTTGCCATTGACACGAGAGTTAATTGAGTTACCAAGCACAAGTATAATAAACCGGATGATTAACTACCTGTTCAGATCCTCGAGCTAAAGGGTGACTATTTACATTTGAATTTATCTAATATTTTGTTTAGAAAACTCTTGAAAAGAATCTTATATTATGTTCAGGAAATCCCATAACTTCAAAATCTCAAGGTTTCCAGTTACTTGGTCTCTATCACTGTTACTTCAAAGCACTAATCATAGTTCCTTGTGGATTTGACTTCGGACTTAATCGGATTATTACTACAACTTGACTGCCTACACTTGAGCATAAACATATCGGATCAAGTCAAGTTTTTGGCATCGTTGCCGGGGAACCATAAAAGGTGTTTTAAGGTAAAAGGTAAGAAGACATTCCTTTTTGTATAGATTCTTTCTTTGATTTATTGTGTATAATTTATTTTTTTTAATGTCTGAGGACGATCCTCACTTTCAAAATTTGCCAGTAGAATCTGTGAATTAGTTTGAACCATCTTCACCTAGAACAGTAGCAGACCCTCTTGATAATAATATGGCAAATAATGAGAGACAAGCAGAAGTCCCTGTGAGGGAAGGGGAAGTGCCTAACATTCGAACCTTGCTGGATTACTTAAATCCCACAAGAAATAGTGTCCCATCTTATTTTATCTTTCCTGAAGATTCACCCTTCTTTACTGTAAAGACGGGGACAGTTCAACTACTCCCTCAACTCCATGGACTCGAAACAGAAAACTCATATTTGCACATAAAAGAGTTTAAGGAAGTATGTGGAACTTTTCAAGACAATTCTGAGCTAGCCAAAATGAAACTTTTTTCATTTTCTCTAAAGGATAAAGCTTAACAATGACTAAATTCTTTAAAAGCTCTTTCAATACCTGACTGGCGGGCACTACAAAATGAATTTGTCAAAAAAAAATTTCCTCTACACCGTACTAATGCAATGAAAAGGTAAATCATGAATTTTTTGATCAAAGAAGGAGAAACTTTTTACCAAAGTTGGGAGAGATTCAAAGATCGGCTCCAGTCCTGCCCGCACCATGCTTTTGAGAATTAGACTTTGGTAGGATTTCTCTATGACTCCTTGCCCACTAGACTACGTTAGTTTATCGAAATGATTGCTCAAGGAGAGTTTATGGGTAAGTATCCAGAGGAGGCATTCAATTTTTTCGACGCCATATCTGACAGTTCTTAGATGTGGGACTCAGCCTCCCCTACCACTACTGAAGCCAAACCATCTACTTCCCAATGGGGTAAGTACGTCTTGAGAGATGATGATGACCTAAGAGCAAAAATGTCCACCTTATCTTGAAAGCTTGAAGCTTTAGAGATAAAAAAGATTCATCAAGTTGATGTTGGCTCTCTCATAAAACAAGTGTGAGGGATTTGTGCACTGATAGGACACCCTATTGGGGAATGTCCTACCATTTCAGCATTCAAAGATGTTCTGTTGAAGCAAACAAATGCAATTTCTAACTTCAACAAGCCTTACTCCAACCCATACTCTGAAACATACAATCCAGGGTGGCGGAACCACCAAAAATTCAGTTGGAGAAACACAACCAACTCCCATGAACCAACAATAAGGTTCACACCCACCACCTCAAGGACCTNCAATAGAACCTCCAAGATCTCTAACTCACAACCCCAATATATCTGGTCAACACACACCCTAGCTCCTAGAGGTGAATTCACATACAATGGCTCTTCCAAGATATCAACCTCTAAGCNGTATCAACTATACGAACCACCACAAAAGAGGAGCCTTAAGATTACCCTGCATTAGTTCATGCAAAGCCCAATGAACTATAACAATAGTTCCACTCAGGCTTTTACTAATTCAAAACCCAGACCACTCAATCTTTCGAGGATCTTAAAAGCCACATCCAAAGGTTGAACCAATCCATGACCACGCATGAGAAGGACAAGTTTCCTGCCCAACCAAAACCACCACAAGGCCAATTTCAGGTGGAAAATCCTGCAATAATGGAAACTTCACTACATTAAGAAGTGACAAGGTGATTGACAAGACCATCAAAGACATGCTAATTCCCAAGAGAAAATCTTAGTCAATCCCAGTCAACTCACCAGTCGAGCCTAAACTAGTTGAGCCTAAACTTGTGAGTGAAGAATAGCCTAAACCATCAAAAGGAAAGGGACCCTCGTGTCCTATTCTTGAACTTGTGATTGGTCAAAGGCCGGTGGTGGTTGGTTGTTGTTCTGCCCACCACCCCCGGCCTCGTTCTCTTCCTCTATTGCCATCTACATACATGCCAAATAGCAACATGACATTTACTTAATATCCCAAGGTAAGGATCAAAGTTCGAACTTTGAAATTTACCTCCTTGTCTAACTAGTAGAGCAATATGCCAACCACTAGTAGACATCTACGCCGTGAACCATCCCGTTCATTTATTTTTTGACCCCTAAGGTTATGCTATCTAACCCTAGTGTGTCCATTTCCATATACATCTTACCATGCATATAATCCACATAGCATATAACACATAACATATAGCATTTAAAGAAGATAACATGAAATGTATAATGGATGCAATGGTCTAGACTCATGCCCCTCACGCCCTAGGTAATCGTACACCTAGACTCTAATACCAAGCTGTGATGCCCCTAAAACCGGGGATTCTTTGTTAACCGTTAACCATCTGTCAACTCACGAAAGTACTAGTGATTGTTGTACCACCCGACATCATGTCGAAGCCAACCCCTTAACCGGGACTATACCCACACAACCGTGGTTCTGTACACATTAATTTATAGTCATTTTATCCCATAGGACACCTTTGAACAAGAGGAAAGATTGCCCAAGAGCTGAGGGAAGGAATTCAAAAATTTGAAGTTTTGTGAAAACCTTCCGGAAGATCGAGCATACTGGGACCCTATCTTTAAGAAAGATGTGTCAACCTTCCGAAAAAAGTTGCACACTGGATTCCCTAATTTTAGAAGAATGTGAAGACCTTTTCGAAGGTTAGAATCGACCTTTCGGAAGGTTTCACCCACTGGTCAACATTTTTCCTTGTCTTTGTCCAAACCTTCCGGAAGGTTTGTTGTGACCTTCTAGAAGGTTTTGCCCATAATTGCCTATTTCACCAATTTTTGATTTTCATTTACTTCCAAACCATCCCACAACCATTCAATACATGTTTAATGAATTTTCTTCACATAAAACATGATACACAAAAAGTTCTATTACAATCCTTTCCATATAATTACATTCCCAAACCCAAATTTCACAAATGTTTTACAAAAATGGTTTTAAAAGTCACAAGTCGGCTTTCCTTCACCCTTGAGACTCGAATTGGGAGTCGTCCTCCTGTGTGAATCCTGCACCTGAAATGTTTTCCCAGGAAGGGTGAGCCATGCTCAATAGAGTATCTCCTAAAGAGGCTACTCCNACTCGAAACAGAAAACTCATATTTGCACATAAAAGAGTTTAAGGAAGTATGTGGAACTTTTCAAGACAATTCTGAGCTAGCCAAAATGAAACTTTTTTCATTTTCTCTAAAGGATAAAGCTTAACAATGACTAAATTCTTTAAAAGCTCTTTCAATACCTGATTGGCGGGCACTACAAAATGAATTTGTCAAAAAAAAATTTCCTCTACACCGTACTAATGCAATGAAAAGGTAAATCATGAATTTTTTGATCAAAGAAGGAGAAACTTTTTACCAAAGTTGGGAGAGATTCAAAGATCGGCTCCAGTCCTGCCCGCACCATGCTTTTGAGAATTAGACTTTGGTAGGATTTCTCTATGACTCCTTGCCCACTAGACTACGTTAGTTTATCGAAATGATTGCTCAAGGAGAGTTTATGGGTAAGTATCCAGAGGAGGCATTCAATTTTTTCGACGCCATATCTGACAGTTCTTAGATGTGGGACTCAGCCTCCCCTACCACTACTGAAGCCAAACTATCTACTTCCCAAGGGGGTAAGTACGTCTTGAGNAAAGCCAACCCCTTAACCGGGACTATACCCACACAACCGTGGTTCTGTACACATTAATTTATAGTCATTTTATCCCCATAGGACACCTTTGAATAAGAGGAAAGATTGCCCAAGAGCTGAGGGAAGGAATTCAAAAATTTGAAGTTTTGTGAAAACTTTCCGGAAGATCGAGCATACTGGGACCCTATCTTTAAGAAAGATGTGTCAACCTTCCNGAAGCCAACCCCTTAACCGGGACTATACCCACACAACCGTGGTTCTGTACACATTAATTTATAGTCATTTTATCCCATAGGACACCTTTGAATAAGAGGAAAGATTGCCCAAGAGCTGAGGGAAGGAATTCAAAAATTTGAAGTTTTGTGAAAACCTTCCGGAAGATCGAGCATACTGGGACCCTATCTTTAAGAAAGATGTGTCAACCTTCCGAAAAAAGTTGCACACTGGATTCCCTAATTTTAGAAGAATGTGAAGACCTTTTCGAAGGTTAGAATCGACCTTTCGGAAGGTTTCACCCACTGGTCAACATTTTTCCTTGTCTTTGTCCAAACCTTCCGGAAGGTTTGTTGTGACCTTCTAGAAGGTTTTGCCCATAATTGCCTATTTCACCAATTTTTGATTTTCATTTACTTCCAAACCATCCCACAACCATTCAATACATGTTTAATGAATTTTCTTCACATAAAACATGATACACAAAAAGTTCTATTACAATCCTTTCCATATAATTACATTCCCAAACCCAAATTTCACAAATGTTTTACAAAAATGGTTTTAAAAGTCACAAGTCGGCTTTCCTTCACCCTTGAGACTCGAATTGGGAGTCGTCCTCCTGTGTGAATCCTGCACCTGAAATGTTTTCCCAGGAAGGGTGAGCCATGCTCAATAGAGTATCTCCTAAAGAGGCTACTCCCCAACCTAGATTCACATGAAATGTTCACATGCAAAAATCAACCATTCAAAACATTCACATCAAGAATATGCATTCAATGACAAGAATTTCATGCCATCTCATGAAATGAGATGAGGCTCACTCATACACTTTAACTCGTGCCCTCACCAGCTCCTAAAAAACAATGCAATGCCAATGTGTGAAAATCGGGCATTCCAAGTCTCTGTCATTTATGTTACACATCGAATGACAATTTTATTAAATAAAATCATGTGTTTTTGTTGGGTAGCGGACTTTTAGGGTTGCACCACCAGTTCTACACACAAATACACTTTTTGAAACTTGCACCATCGAAAGTGTATAAACTAGTAGCCAGGTCTTGCACCCAAGGGAAGNAACAATGCAATGCCAATGTGTGAAAATCGGGCATTCCAAGTCTCTGTCATTTATGTTACACATCGAATGACAATTTTATTAAACAAAATCATGTGTTTTTGTTGGGTAGCGGACTTTTAGGGTTGCACCACCAGTTCTACACACAAATACACTTTTTTAAACTTGCACCATCGAAAGTGTATAAACTAGTAGCCAGGTCTTGCACCCAAGGGAAGGTCTAGCCCTTCTTGCTATTACCCGACACAAGTTTTTCATGCAACCGTGTAACTCAGTCAGAACTTCGTTCAAACTTTTCCCTACCTCACCCACCATCCACCAAGTATGGTGTTTGATTTAGCCATGCACACACAAACACATACCCACACTCATGCCCAATGCCCATGAATGTGATGCTAACATCATGCTCAATATACAATGAATGCAAAATGAGCAATTACAACACATACCATAGATAATTATATCCTAAGCATATAATTTTCATAATCCATCAATTGCCAATATATCATCAGCATATATCAACATTTCATTCAACACAATTTTCAAGCATGTCATCACTTAATCATGCAATTAACACACTAATTTCATTATAGCATAATGTAACACATAACATGCCCACAAAACCACATGTTGCTAAGAAATTACATACTTAACAATTTATAATCACCAATTCACACTAGAATTAAATTTATCCATTTCCAATACCCAATTCGATCAGCTTTACAACAATAGGCAAGTGATATATAATTCTATCAACCTACCCATCTCATATAAACAACTNTAATACTCTTGTTCTTTGCATATGTGTCTTATTTTGCATTTTGGTAGATTAATGCAGAAATCCATACTTTGCATTTAGAGAGCATTAAAATTTGAAATCATATTGCAATTTTGGTAATGACATAGGGCATGTTGNGAATACTCTTGTTCTTTGCATATGTGTCTTATTTTGCATTTTGGTAGATTAATGCAGAAATCCATACTTTGCATTTTGAGAGCATTAAAATTTGAAATCATATTGCAATTTTGGTAATGACATAGGGCATGTTGGTTTAAATTGTGGTTTACAAGTGAAGCACATGTTTGTGGTGGAGTAGAGGTCATATTTAGGGTGTTAGAATGTGTAGGTTATGAAAAGAAGTGGAGTGGAAGTGATTTGGACAGCAAGGGTTATTTTGCAAATAAGTGAAAACATACTGGTAGGCCATACCGATAGGTTTTGGCCACTAGTATTGCTTCTACCGCAAACCTACCGGTAGGTTTTGTCCAGAATGCAAAAATTAGGGCTTTTAATCGAATTTTTTTGGGGAAACTCTTCATTGTCTCCCTAAATTACAAACCCTAAGGCATTTCCTTCTCACCTTAGGCATTCCTAAGCTCCCAAATCCCTCACTTATTCCATTAATCTCTCAATTCTCACTGCTAGGTGTGTTGATTTAGTGGGTTTTAGTGAAGATTTGAAGATTTTCCCTTTCAAAACCCTAGTTTTGCCAAAAATTTCACAAGCCCAAATCTACTTTGATCTTTTCAAAACCTCCAAAATCTTTGCAATGGCTCGCCATGGGAGGATACTCTGAGACNAAGTTTGCAACTCGTACCATAGTGATAAATCACCGTTTTGCCCATTTTTCATAAAAGTTCAAATTTATCCCGGTTTTATAGTTCCTAGTGCTTAGTATGAAGGATCATAAAAGATAAGGAGGTATAGTGTGGAAGCCTAAACAAAAGGGATGAATGAAATTTGAAACTCAAAGAGTTGAATTGAAAAATAATGAAAATCCAAGAAAAGGAGAATAAGGGGTGGAAAGAAGAAAAAAATGACAAAAGAAAAGAAAATTGTTAAGGAAAGGAAAGAAAAGAAACAAATAGGTGTGGTGATGGTTTTGAACTAAAAAATCCCATGAAAAGGGAGATTCTTTTGAAATAAAAGTCTTTCACTCGGAACAACCCTTTTTGTTATCCTATATCCTTTGTTTCTTTTGCTTGAATATCGCCCCAGGTCCCCATTATAACTTGTGAAAGTCCTAAATGATCTAAAGAAGCATGGGGGATGCATACTTTTAAAGCCCTAGCATTCCTTTCATGAGATTATGCCAAAGTCGCTTCATTTATATGCATGAACTTCATTTTTGAATTACATGTGAGCATACTTTGTTTTGTACATAAGATTCTATCTCACATGCACACATGGAGTGCATGCCAGGATTACTATAGTGTGATTCATTGTTAAGAGAGACATTTGGTGAGTTTTGCATTGAAGCTGAATTTGGCTAGTCAATCGATTGTGAATTCTGTTGTGTAAATTCTCAAATTACTTGTCCAATTCACACACACACGAGTTTGAAAATGAATGTGTAGGTGCATACTCTAGACTAGTATTTAAGGCTATAGTGATGCTCATGTGTGCTTGATTTCAGCGTTTGATCGATGTGTTTTGTAGCCCTATGCTTAAAGGATAGGGGAATATTGCTCAAGTTTTTGATATTTGAATGAATTAATAATACTCTTGTTCTTTGCATATGTGTCTTATTTTGCATTTTGGTAGATTAATGCAGAAATCCATACTTTGCATTTAGAGAGCATTAAAATTTGAAATCATATTGCAATTTTGGTAATGACATAGGGCATGTTGGTTTAAATTGTGGTTTACAAGTGAAGCACATGTTTGTGGTGGAGTAGAGGTCATATTTAGGGTGTTAGAATGTGTAGGTTATGAAAAGAAGTGGAGTGGAAATGATTTGGACAGCAAGGGTTATTTTGCAAATAGGTGAAAACATACTGGTAGGCCATACCGATAGGTTTTGGCCACTAGTATTGCTTCTACCGCAAACCTACCGGTAGGTTTTGTCCAGAATGCAAAAATTAGGGCTTTTAATCGAATTTTTTTGGGGAAACTCTTCATTGTCTCCCTAAATTACAAACCCTAAGGCATTTCCTTCTCACCTTAGGCATTCCTAAGCTCCCAAATCCCTCACTTATTCCATTAATCTCTCAATTCTCACTGCTAGGTGTGTTGATTTAGTGGGTTTTAGTGAAGATTTGAAGATTTTCCCTTTCAAAACCCTAGTTTTGCCAAAAATTTCACAAGCCCAAATCTACTTTGATCTTTTCAAAACCTCCAAAATCTTTGCAATGGCTCGCCATGGGAGGATACTCTGAGATGTTGTGGAGTCGATTGAGGGTGTGTTATTGGCATTTTTGTCATTCCTACTATTTGGGGCACTATTGCACTATATGGCCCACACGAAGCGCACCGAGCCTAGCTCTCCACAGTCGGGAGGGTGTGAGTGCCCGTAAGAGGGGTGGCGAAGGTTCTAGTGGAGATCGTCTTGAGTGCTAGAAGAAGGCAAGGAATGATGCTAGGTACCAAGGAATCGAGGAGAAAAATGTCACTTGTGAGAGGTACATTGATCGGATTTCCCTTGGCCCAAACAATGAATTTGTGAGGATCATCGAGGCCCACAGGATTGGGTTTTGGTTCAAGATCGTGAGTGAGTTCAATTTGTCCTTATGCCAGAAGTTTTACCAAAAAGTCAAAGTGGTGGACGAGTTTGAGGTATTGAGAACGAACATGAGGGGCAAGACTTTTGATGTGACCCCGACAGTGATTGCCACCCTCTTGGAGTACAAAAAGCCACCTCCCTCCACTCTGGTGTACCCAAATAATATCACTAGCATCAAGACTATCCCTGACTACATGGCTTTGATGTACAATGACCCAACTCAGTTTAGGGGAACAGTCCAAGTCTAGGGCTTTAAACATTCATATGGGGTGATGAATAACCTCTTGCATTATAACCTGCTTTCAAGGGACGCCAAGAAGACACTTAACATTGAAAAGCTTGCCCTATTGGATGCGGTGATGACGGGAAAGGCTATGGATTTGGCACTTTTTATCTAGGAGTTGATGGGGGAGTTTGCTGAGGTTAGAAAGCCGAAGGTGAACCTCACTTTCGGAAACTTGGTCACCCTCATGTGTGATCACTTCAAGGTGAAGGGTTATGCCTTCGACAAGATCACTCCTGTCGAGACTGGGGCTATAGGGAAGGCTACTAGTAGTAAGAGGATGGCGATGAGCCATGGTGAGCGGGCTATGGTTATAGGGCCAGAGTCATCAGCCACGGGACCTTCCTCTGTTGGCCCATTTATTTCTAAGCCTTCCACTTCTGCACTAGATCTCATGGTATCTCAGCACCTAGACTCTCTGGAGGAGACTGTGCACTGGATTTCAGCGATGATCACTATACTTTTTCAGTATACATTCCTAGGAGAGCTGATTCCTGGTGGACCTCCACCTCCTGCCTCTACCCTGTCAACTTCCACTATAGTTGAGGTGGGGGGATACTGATGAGGACACTGATGAGGAGGAGGGTGAGAGTGATGGTGATGAGAGTGATGATGGTCATGATGGTAATGATGGTGATGAGGGTGGTGATAGAGACGATGAGTAGGATATCATTGTTTTTGTTTTTTTTCTTTTGAGTGGAGTTGTACATAGCTTGGAGTGGATTCATGGGCCTAGTAGAAGAGTCCTTAGGAATTTTAGGCCATTTTTTTTTTANAGATTTGAAGATTTTCCCTTTCAAAACCCTAGTTTTGCCAAAAATTTCACAAGCCCAAATCTACTTTGATCTTTTCAAAACCTCCAAAATCTTTGCAATGGCTCGCCATGGGAGGATACTCTGAGATGTTGTGGAGCCGATTGAGGGTGTGTTATTGGCATTTTTGTCATTCCTACTATTTGGGGCACTATTGCACTACATGGCCCACACGAAGCGCACCGAGCCTAGCTCTCCACAGTCGGGAGGGTGTGAGTGCCCGTAAGAGGGGTGGCGAAGGTTCTAGTGGAGATCGTCTTGAGTGCTAGAAGAAGGCAAGGAATGATGCTAGGTACCAAGGAATCGAGGAGAAAAATGTCACCTGTGAGAGGTACATTGATCGGATTTCCCTTGGCCCAAACAATGAATTTGTGAGGATCATCGAGGCCCACAGGATTGGGTTTTGGTTCAAGATCGTGAGTGAGTTCAATTTGTCCTTATGCCAGAAGTTTTACCAAAAAGTCAAAGTGGTGGACGAGTTTGAGGTATTGAGAACGAACATGAGGGGCAAGACTTTTGATGTGACCCCGACAGTGATTGCCACCCTCTTGGAGTACAAAAAGCCACCTCCCTCCACTCTGGTGTACCCAAATAATATCACTAGCATCAAGACTATCCTTGACTACATGGCTTTGATGTACAATGACCCAACTCAGTTTAGGGGAACAGTCCAGGTCGGGGGCTTTAAACATTCATACGGGGTGATGAATAACCTCTTGCATTATAACCTGCTTTCAAGGGGCGCCAAGAAGACACTTAACATTGAAAAGCTTGCCCTATTGGATGCGGTGATGACGGGAAAGGCTATGGATTTGGCACTTTTTATCTGGGAGTTGATGGGGGAGTTTGCTGAGGTTAGAAAGCCGAAGGTGAACCTCACTTTCGGAAACTTGGTCACCCTCATGTGTGATCACTTCAAGGTGAAGGGTTATGCCTTCGACAAGATCACTCCTGTCGAGACTGGGGCTATAGGGAAGGCTACTAGTAGTAAGAGGATGGCGATGAGCCATGGTGAGCGGGCTATGGTTATAGGGCCAGAGTCATCAGCCACGGGACCTTCCTCTGTTGGCCCATTTATTTCTAAGCCTTCCACTTCTGCACTAGATCTCATGGTATCTCAGCACCTAGACTCTCTGGAGGAGACTGTGCACTGGATTTCAGCGATGATCACTATACTTTTTCAGCATACATTCCTAGGAGAGCTGATTCCTGGTGGACCTCCACCTCCTGCCTCTACCCTGTCAGCTTCCACTATAGTTGAGGTGGGGGATACTGATGAGGACACTGATGAGGAGGAGGGTGAGAGTGATGGTGATGAGAGTGATGATGGTCATGATGGTGATGAGGGTGGTGATAGAGACGATGAGTAGGATATCATTGTTTTTGTTTNCTGACTACATGGCTTTGATGTACAATGACCCAACTCAGTTTAGGGGAACAGTCCAAGTCTAGGGCTTTAAACATTCATATGGGGTGATGAATAACCTCTTGCATTATAACCTGCTTTCAAGGGACGCCAAGAAGACACTTAACATTGAAAAGCTTGCCCTATTGGATGCGGTGATGACGGGAAAGGCTATGGATTTGGCACTTTTTATCTGGGAGTTGATGGGGGAGTTTGCTGAGGTTAGAAAGCCGAAGGTGAACCTCACTTTCGGAAACTTGGTCACCCTCATGTGTGATCACTTCAAGGTGAAGGGTTATGCCTTCGACAAGATCACTCCTGTCGAGACTGGGGCTATAGGGAAGGCTACTAGTAGTAAGAGGATGGCGATGAGCCATGGTGAGCGGGCTATGGTTATAGGGCCAGAGTCATCAGCCACGGGACCTTCCTCTGTTGGCCCATTTATTTCTAAGCCTTCCACTTCTGCACTAGATCTCATGGTATCTCAGCACCTAGACTCTCTGGAGGAGACTGTGCACTGGATTTCAGCGATGATCACTATACTTTTTCAGCATACATTCCTAGGAGAGCTGATTCCTGGTGGACCTCCACCTCCTGCCTCTACCCTGTCAACTTCCACTATAGTTGAGGTGGGGGGATACTGATGAGGACACTGATGAGGAGGAGGGTGAGAGTGATGGTGATGAGAGTGATGATGGTCATGATGGTAATGATGGTGATGAGGGTGGTGATAGAGACGATGAGTAGGATATCATTGTTTTTGTTTTTTTTCTTTTGAGTGGAGTTGTACATAGCTTGGAGTGGATTCATGGGCCTAGTAGAAGAGTCCTTAGGAATTTTAGGCCATTTTTTTTTTATCTATTTTGAACTCTATCTCCATGTACTCCAATTTTGAAAGTAATTAATGAAATACCACAGTTGCTGTTCCACCTTGCCCAAGTTCATTTCTTGAATTGCTTTGTGATTTTTGTATTTTGAATGTTTGATGAATTACTTGTGTAAATGGATTGTTGTAATTTCATACTCATTGGTTTGAAAATAAACTTTGCTAGGGACTAGCAAAGCTCAAGTTGGGGGTGTGATTAGCACAAAACATTACATATCCTATGTACATTTACATCCCTTTTACACTTGTTTTTGCAGTCAAAATGAGCGGAATTGCAATGTTCGTGCTATTAATGGAGTTTTGGTATGTTTTCAGGTAAAAGGTGCTTAAATGGTGCTTGTTAGGCCCTATCATGGTGCTTGAGATGGTGGCTTAACGATAGCTTGAAAGGTGCAGGAACCAAAAATTTAGCAAAACAAGTGAACACCTACCGGTAGGTTTTGGATACTGGACCTACACCTACTGCAAACCTACCGATAGTTTTTGCTCACTAGAGTACAACCTAACAGTAGATTTTACTGAAAAATGCCAGATTCTGCATATCAAGCTCTGCAACTTAGGGGGTCCTACCATTGGGTCTCCCACTTGTCCCTGACACTCCTTACACACAGGCATCCCCTCCTCCTACCCTAGCTTGGTCATTGGAGGCTTGGACATAAATGAGGAGAGAGAGAATGGGTGAAGCCTGGGACTGCGCTAGGCCTATGCTAGCCTGCCAAATCCATCCATTCAGTCCCCTATTGATGTGAGGCCCATCACACTGACCCAAAGACCTTCATGGACGTTTTTTGGCAAGCTTAATTCACCATTATGGATATACATTGCAATATAGAGAGAGAAGCTCTAAGGAAGAAGATGAAGTTCTACAAAGAGAAGCTGATATTTTTGCATTTTCTTCCATCATTTCACTTGTAATTTCTTATAAGACTTGTTCAAGCTTCATTTAATGTATTTAATGTCATTCATTACAAGCACATTTCAAGTTTAGTCTTACATTTTGGATTTCACCATTAATGCATTTAAGCTCTTCATTTTCAAGCTTTAAAATGGGTATTGCATATTTCTCTTCATAGTTTATATTTTCTTGCATTAATTTAAGTTCCAATATTCATTTTTTCATTATGTCGCTTTACATTATGCATGTCTTTCCCTTTAGTATGCTAAATTTTATGTTAGCTAATCCAAGGGAGAACTCCTCTTGGGTACGCCATTTCAACTCATTTTCTTTCCTCCTCATAGTGTATGTTGATTCGGTTTGACTAGGTTGAGTGTGGACATGGTTGTGAGTTCTTGATACACCGTAGAATTATCACTGGGTATGCTTGAATCCTCACATCCATTTTAGTCTCGCGCTTCCTACGAATCTAAAGAACATCTAGACACCATTGGAGGAAGGTTGCGAGTTGATTGGGTATTCCCATTGGAATGACCCCTTCGGATTAGCCAACCCTTGTTCCATTTCATTTTAAGCAAGAACACAATCACCAAAACTCAAACTCAAAGATTTTTACACTTTACCCTTTTTCACCAAAGTCAACTTCAACACGATTCACCTCCTTCCCTGAGGAGACGACCTTAGAATACGATTTCCAAGTAAAACAGAACACTCAAATGTCTCTCTGTGCTTGAAGAGCACTTTTGTTCACACGCACACACACATTTCATTCCACACACCCGTTCCCATTTCTTGCACTGAACCCAAGTGAGAGTGACACTCACCCACATACTTAAGCCAGATACACACATTGAGGGTTCATGTTCGGAGACTAGGGATACGACGAATAATACCAAGCATTCTTCACCTAGGGTTAGAATTAGGGTTCTTGTTTTCTAGAGTTCTTCTATTTTTTTTTATTCCAAGCTCTGTTCTACATTTAGTTCTTTAATTCTTGAAAGTTCAATACTTTCAATTATCTTTCATGCAATGATTTATTCTATTTACAATTTAATTCAAGGAAGTTTCATTTTCTTGCAATTTCAATTTTAGTTCTGTTTTGTTTGAAGTATTATTGCATTTTCTTTATTTGGTTTATTTTTTAATTCCGCTATGAGTGAGTAGTCATTTTTGGTTTGATCGGATTAGGGAGTCTCGTTTATGAACAGTTGTTTTGACCTAAGTAGGTTGTTTCTGAAGATTAAGTTATTTTGTTGATTGAATAATTAAAGTTGAAAACACAATTGATATGTGTATCTTTTTACTTATCAATCGACCGTTAGGGCTGGCACAAATAATTATTGGAATGATTGCAATTGATGTGAATGTAAATCTTTCAAAATTAAGTCAATCAATTGAATAAATATTTGTTACATTCATTTGGTTTTTGTTGAATACTTTCTGCTTAAGTGTGTTTGAGTACAATCCTGAGTGAGCCATAAAATTATGTTAAAATATCTATTCATGGTGAGATGAACTTTGACGATTAACTGGTCATTTATTTAATTGTTATTTCTTAGTTGATAAATCCTTTAACCATTTCCTTAAAAATTCAGAATTTTTTACTTTTATTTGTCTGTCACCCTTTGGACCACTCGTCTTCCTAAGAAGAAGACTAAATCGATTTAGTTACGAAAAAAATACACTTCTTGTGCTTGGGAACAATTTTAAGATCAATCCACTTTAGAGGTCAATCATTTTCAATTTTTTCATGTGGGCACAAGACACTGTACACAATAGACTTGTAAGCCTCGACCCCACAAACACTTTAGGAATGGAAGGCATAGATAATTACAATATATAGAATGTGGGGAACACGGTAAATATTTTTTCACTAGTTCCACCCATTCTTAATCTTGGGAATGTTGGAGATAATCTCTCACATGTTTCTCCTATAAGGACGATGATAGAATACCTTCAACTCACTTGCACCTCTACACCTTCTTGTATACTTTTGTTGGTGCAGCCACAAATTTTTTATTGTTAAACCTAGAATGCTCTAGTTGCTTCCACAATTCCATGGTATGGTTAGGAAAAATCTCCTCCATATCAAGCAGGTTGATGAAATAGTAAGCATATTCCTTGAGCAAAATGTGCATGAAGAGGTAGTGAGAATCAAATTATTCTCATTCTCTCTGAAAGACAAGGAAAAATCTTGGATGAACCCTCTTATGCCCTGAACCATAGCTTCTTGAGCAGATTTATAGAAAGAGTTCTTAAAGAATTTTTTTCTAGTTCATTAAAAACAACTGTTTTAAAGAAGCAAATTCAAATTTTGTATGAAAAACCAAATGAATAGTTCTATGATTACTAGTAGAGGTTTAAGAATCTCTTGAATGTCGTTCCACATCATGGTGTTGTCCCTTGGCAATTGGTGAGTTTCTTTTATAAAAGAATTACACCAGTTCATAGACATGTCATGCAATGGTGAGTTCTTATGCAAAGAGCCAGAAGAAGTTCTATATTACTTTGAGAGCATAATAAAGAACGCCCAAGCTTGCGATATTTCTAACCCTGTTGAGCGCTCAAACTATCTATTCCATCTCAGTCTACTGGGGGGAAAAATATGTTTTGATAGATAAAAAAGAGTTTCTAGCCAAGAGTGCACTTTTTTCTAGAAAAATGGAAAACTTAGAGGTCTTAGAAGATGAATGACATGGTAAGTGTGCCTTAAGAGGAGCCTTGCTCTATATGTGAGTTGGTTGAACATTTATTTTAAGGAGTTCCCAACCATACCATCTTTTAACGATGTGCTCCATGAGCATGTGAAATGCCTTTAATCAGCCTAGGCAATAGATTTCTTCTTACTTTAACACCTATAATCAGGGTTGGCGCAGCCACCCAAATTTTAGTTGGAGAAATGACACCTCNGCATTTATTTTAAGGAGTTCCCAACCATACCATCTTTTAATGAAGTGCTCCATGAGCATGTGAAATGCCTTTAATCAGCCTAGGCAATAGATTTCTTCTTACTTTAACACCTATAATCAGGGTTGGCGCAGCCACCCAAATTTTAGTTGGAGAAATGACACCTCAGCTAAACCTTCTGCTCCTATGTCTTATGTCCCTCCAAATCAACAAATGGCTGGTCTTAGTTAGTCTTTAGGTCCCCAGTCTATGCACCCATCATCACAAGGGTTTGTTTAGAACTCACTATACAAGGGTTTGCCCCCAAGGGACAAATTAATGTATCTCCTTACCACCCCCCACACAAAAGAAGTCTTGAGTATGTCATGCATCAGTTCATCCAAATTAGAATACCAATAACAACCAGACTACTGAAGCTTTGAATGATATAAGAACTCAAATGACCAAGTTGATAAATAATATGGATGTGCTTCAACAAAATAAAGGAAAGTTTCCTACATAAGCATAGGAGAATCTGAAGGGTTAACATGTTATTGAGGGTTCTACTATCATTAAAAATAATAAAGACCAACTTAAGTCAATCATCACCAATTCAAGTGGTAAAGAGGTTGACAAAACCATCCTATCTAAATTCTCTAAGCATATAGAAAAAGTGACTTAGGGTACATCCTAANACCATAGCTTCTTGAGCAGATTTATAGAAAGAGTTCTTAAAGAATTTTTTTCTAGTTCATTAAAAACAACTGTTTTAAAGAAGCAAATTCAAATTTTTTATGAAAAACCAAATGAATAGTTCTATGATTACTAGTAGAGGTTTAAGAATCTCTTGAATGTCGTTCCACATCATGGTGTTGTCCCTTGGCAATTGGTGAGTTTCTTTTATAAAAGAATTACACCAGTTCATAGACATGTCATGCAATGGTGAGTTCTTATGCAAAGAGCCAGAAGAAGTTCTATATTACTTTGAGAGCATAATAAAGAACGCCCAAGCTTGCGATATTTCTAACCCTGTTGAGCGCTCAAACTATCTATTCCATCTCAGTCTACTGGGGGGAAAAATATGTTTTGATAGATAAAGATGAGTTTCTAGCCAAGAGTGCACTTTTTTCTAGAAAAATGGAAAACTTAGAGGTCTTAGAAGATGAATGACATGGTAAGTGTGCCTTAAGAGGAGCCTTGCTCTATATGTGAGTTGGTTGAGCATTTATTTTAAGGAGTTCCCAACCATACCATCTTTTAATGAAGTGCTCCATGAGCATGTGAAATGCCTTTAATCAGCCTAGGCAATAGATTTCTTCTTACTTTAACACCTATAATCAGGGTTGGCGCAGCCACCCAAATTTTAGTTGGAGAAATGACACCTCAGCTAAACCTTCTGCTCCTATGTCTTATGTCCCTCCAAATCAACAAATGGCTGGTCTTAGTTAGTCTTTAGGTCCCCAGTCTATGCACCCATCATCACAAGGGTTTGTTTAGAACTCACTATACAAGGGTTTGCCCCCAAGGGACAAATTAATGTATCTCCTTACCACCCCCCACACAAAAGAAGTCTTGAGTATGTCATGCATCAGTTCATCCAAATTAGAATACCAATAACAACCAGACTACTGAAGCTTTGAATGATATAAGAACTCAAATGAACAAGTTGATAAATAATATGGATGTGCTTCAACAAAATAAAGGAAAGTTTCCTACATAAGCATAGGAGAATCTGAAGGGTTAACATGTTATTGAGGGTTCTACTATCATTAAAAATAATAAAGAGCAACTTAAGTCAATCATCACCAATTCAAGTGGTAAAGAGGTTGACAAAACCATCCTATCTAAATTCTCTAAGCATATAGAAAAAGTGACTTAGGGTACATCCTAAGGATGGTGAGCTACTTGAGTTGCCTAAGACTGTTTAGTCTGGTGACTTAGTATGTCTCATTCTTGCTCCCTACCCTCACCGTTTAAAGATGTCTTCTAAACAAGCTAAGCATGCAAAAATTATTGACTTGTTTAAGTGGTGAAAATTAACATTCCCTTACTTGATGCCATCTAATATGTTGTCTTATGCGAAGTTCTTAAAGGATTTATGCACCGTAAAGATGAAGTTAAATGTCTAGAAAAGGCATTCTTGACAAAGTGGGTAAGTACTATCCTGTGAACCAATAATCCACCAAAATATAAAGATCCAAGTTATCCCACCATTTCTATTTCCATTGGGGATTGATAGATTAAACAAACACTTCTAGACTTAAGTGCGAGTGTGAATATCCTACCCTTCTCGGTCTACAAGCAGTTAGGCTTAGGAGAGTTGAAGCCCACTTCAATCACCATATAGTTTGTAGAGCGGCACGTGAAGATACCGAGAGGGATAGTGAAGATGTATTGGTTCAGGTGGATAGGTTCTACCTTCCTGTTGATTTTATTGTACTTGCCACTGCACCTATTGGTAATCCTGTTGCACCTGGTGGCCAGTCCTTGCCATATCAAATGCATTGATAAATTATAGAAGTGGTTTCATAAAATATTCTTTAAGGAATATGACTGTTGACTTTAATATCTTTCATGTACAAAAGAAACCAGGTGGTGAGGGAGAGTTTTGTGAGATAGATGTAGCTGATGAGTTGGTAGAGTAAAAGTTTAATAATTTTATTTGTTCTGACCTTTTGCAAGCTTATTTGGTTAATTTTGTACTTGATGAAGAGAATTTTGAGGCTACTTTTTATACTAATTTGCTGAATAATTCGTAAGAATTATGTGGAGTTGAGAGAAAGACAAACTAGAAACTGTTATGTGGTGGAGTGAAATCCCAAGTGAATTCAGGTGTTGGGCTATTGGAGGCCCAATGATCCCTTTCAATCAAACAACCATTGTGTATATTAGATTAGTTAGATAGATCTTTTTGTTCTTTTTAGATAGTTTTTACTTATTTTCTTTTATGTGTTAATTTTTCTTTGTTTTGTTTTGCAACTAGTTTTTTATGTAGGAGCTTCTTTCCAAGTGTTCTTTTCTCCTCATCTTTTTAATTTTTTGCATTGCATTATCATTTTTACATTAAGGACAATACATAACTTATGTTAGGGAGTGAGTGTTACACTACTGTTTTGTTTTTGTTTAATTTTAGTTTTTAGTGAAAATTTTGAATTTTTTTTTAAAATGTCTATCTGGATGATATTTGTTGTTTCTTAAGACCTGTTAAAGTTTAAATTAGCTATTTGATACTCAATTTGCTTTCATGTTGTTACTCTATCGNTACTGTTTTGTTTTTGTTTAATTTTAGTTTTTAGTGAAAATTTTGATTTTTTTTTTAAATGTCTATCTGGATGATATTTGTTGTTTCTTAAGACCTATTAAAGTTTAAATTAGCTATTTGATACTCAATTTGCTTTCATGTTGTTACTCTATCGACTTTTATTCTATGCTTCAGTATCATAATTATGTGTGTATTTGGAATTCAAATTTTGTTCATTATGAGCATGTAATTTTTGTTGAGGTTTATGCGATGAGATTTATGTTTTGAAAAAGCTTGACATTCAAAGTAGAGATGCATGTATAAACCCTGTGAGTCTTGTGCTTATCATTCTTGGAGGGTTATAATAAATTTACTCATATGATAGTCATTTCAAATACATTGTTTTTCAATAATATCATTATTTTAGCTTTGGTTAGGAGCATATAAGTGATTATTTGGCTATATCTTAATAATAAGCATCACTTTTCCATGCTTTATGAAAGATGATTTTAGGCCATCTTTGAACTTTATTTGAGTGATAAGCTAGTTCTTTCGTTTCATTATCTTTAGGATCCATGATTGAGCCATGAATTTTAGTTTCTTTACCACAAATAATAGCCAAGCCAAGCAATAAAAACAAATACCTTACCTTGGTTATCCATATATTTTTAGTCACTTCATATATGTTTGAGGAATTGAGGTAAAATGTTCAATCATTGATGAATCTTAAAGGTTGAAAAGGGAAAAAAAAAAGAAAGAGAAGAAATTATAAAAGGTTGAAAGAGTTGAAAAAAAAATTGTTCTGAAATGTGAAAGAATATTAAAGGTGAAAGCCAAAGGGTGTTAAGAAAGAATGAAAGATTGTAGTTTTTTATGTTGTATCAAAAGAAGATTGCAAGTTTTTAATATAGAATTTATCTATGGGATAACTTCACTTGAATCCGTAATTTTATTCGTTTCTTAAACCTTAACCTAATGCCCCATTACAACAAGATAAAGCCCTATTTGATCTTAGGAGGCATAGTTGAGTGTGAATGCTTTAATGACTAAGAGATATACAAATTGTATTGCTTTTATGTCTTTTAACATTCTTTCATGAGATTATGCCAAGGTTGTTTCATTTGACTTATGCTCTTTATTTTTTAGGCATATGTGAGTATAGTTTGCTTTGACTGCATAAATTCGATTGTCACATTTACTTATGAGTGAAACAGTCACTACAGTTAGAGAATTATTTTTTGAGTGTGAAAACCTAGGTGAGATTGGCATTAAAACTAGCCTTGGATATCTATTAGGAATATGAATTTTTTTTTATAAATATCTTGAGCAACATAATCATATCACACACACACAAAAGTTTTGGATGCTAACATTTTTTTTAGGATAAACGAATTGAAGTTTGTAGGTATCTTCTTTGAAACCTTCATGAGACAACACTCATCCACTAGGGGTAACCTAGTGGTGGAACAACTTGTTGCATAGGTTAAATTCAATAGTGTTGCCTACAAAAGTGGTTCTGCATTTTAATTTTATATTTTGTGTATTTATTATATTGTTTTATTATACTTTAAATTCCTTTGCATTGTATATGTTCTTTTGTGAAATAAATTGCATTGCACATACTTAGAATTTTTGGCACGTATGTAATATAATTAGAGAATTTTAATTAGAACATTTGTTAGTCTTATTGATTTAATTATAAAAAAGGGAAAAATTAGGAAATTTTTGAAAATTTATGCAGAGCTACTGGTAGGTCGAAACTCGCTTCTTACCAGTAGAACTCTGTTCGGTTTGAAAAAATAAAAGGGGGAGTTGAACTGGTTAATTCATTTCCTTTCTTCAAAATGCAATGAACCAACCTCTAAACCTCTCCTTAGGTGCCGAAAAACCATAGACTACCTCCTATACTAATCAAATCCATCAAACCTTTCATGTACTCTTTGATTCAAGCTTGTGATTTTCGGCAATGGCTATGAGGAAGGCACCCAATCCAGTTTCTCTAGGTGATGGTTCTTGGTTTNCTATACTAATCAAATCCATCAAACCTTTCATGTACTCTTTGATTCAAGCTTGTGATTTTCAGCAATGGCTATGAGGAAGGCACCCAATCCAGTTTCTCTAGGTGATGGTTCTTGGTTTCTTGATTTGATTTGTTATGCCTCTATGGTGAGTGCAGTGGTTGTGGGCATTGCTAGGACAATGGGTAGTTATCCATCTAAGGCCAAGGCTTTAGTACAAGCCAAAGGGAAAGGAAAAAGGCAAGTGGTGGATTTCGAGTTGGATGAGCCTGAACAACCACCTGTGCCTAAGAAGAGGAAGACATTAGGATACAAGGAGACTTTTGAGAATAGAGGGGTAATGTGTTAGCATATGGTGGGTACGAGTAGTTTGGGGGAAAATGCACTGGTTCAAGCTATTATTAAATATGGACTCAAGTTTTTCCTTAAGCCAATTGATGGTTACGTTTTATCTCTTTCCCATGATTCTTATATGGGATTGACCATTGAGAATGTTGATTTGATGATTTAAAGGACCACGGTCTGTGGGAAAGTGATAGAAGCCACTCCGACAAAAATAGCTAAGTATTTGAGCTATAAAAGGCCTGAGCCCTATGAGATTGACTACTCACATGTGTAGTTGGAAACAAAGGACCTTTCTGAGAATGTCAACGAGATGTACGACAGGCCTGACCAGTTCAAGTGTTCTTTCATCCACGACCATTTAGATTTTGAGTATAGGTTGCTAAATAAGATTCTTCATTACAATGTATATCCGAAGGGGTCTAAGAAGAAGCTTGGGATGTCTAAGATTATTTTGTTGTCTAAATTTATTGTCTGGTCGAGGATCGACATAGCCCTAATGATTTGGGGAGTGTTAAGAAACTATTGTATGACGAAGAAGCCGAAGGGGAATATATCCTTTGGTAATACAAAGTTCTATCTGGGAGTTGGGGTGAAGAAGCTGGCATTTGACAATCTTCGAACTCCTAATCTAGGTCCTATTAGGAGTTATGGAGAGAGGAAGAGCTCTACTATGTATAAGGCAAGTGATTCTATGAGCAAGAGCAAGATTACTTCTTCTACTTTTGCTACTATTGAGATTACCCTAACTCTCGAGCTACTGTGCATTAGAGAGTAAGTTGGATGAGGGGTTAGGTGGTATAGAGAGTGATGTGAGAGTTGTTAGGCGATCCCAGGATAGGGTGGAGACGAAGGTGGACGTTTGTGTGAGAATTCTGAAGAGGCTGTTTAAGGGTGATTTCCCATGAGAGGCATTTCTTAGGGAGACTTGAGCACCTCCTTCTGTACCTTCAGTGGGCTTGTATCAACATGGATTGCTGCTACACCTCTTAGTGGTGCTATGGAGATTAGTAGTGGAGAGGACACTATAGATGAGGATGATGATGATAGGGATGAGGATGGGGATGATGGTTCAGATTCGGAGACTTTTGAATCTACTCTTATGCTTTTATGTTTTTCTTTTGATTTTTCTTTTTTTTTTAGGAAGTAATTAGATTTTTAGTATTGTAGGTTCTTTCCTTTTGGGTAGTAATAGCCTAGTAGAAGAACCTTAGTTAGTAAGGCTATTACATTTTGATTTTTGTACCCAAAAGCACAACACAGATGTATATATTAAGTCTTTTTATTCTAGATGTGTGCCTTAATTTCTTATAGTATATGCATTTCAATTTGATTCTACTTGTTAAATTATGGACGATGCTTTGGGATTTATAAGTATAATGCTAGGATTTTTATTATGTTTCTCTCTAGTTTGCTGAGGGATTAGCGAAGCCTAAGTCGGGGGTTTGATTGGAGAATATTATTGCATATTTCATGTATCATATCATCATTCATCTTATCTATGTTAGTTATTTATTTCCTTTGTGTAGCTTAGTTTTGTGTTTTATGGAGAATATTCGCATTTGCAGGTAAATCATGTAAGATCAAAGTTTTATACTCATTTTGATATTATGGACGACTTTGGAAATGAGTTAAGAGATCCAAGAGTTGAGCCAGGGGCATTGCAAGCGTTATTGGGAAAAAGACTAGTTCTACTGGTAGGTTTCCTACCAATTCATCAGTGAGTAGATTTAGGTTCTACCAATAGCATTTAATTCCTACCGGTAGAAGTGAAACAAAAACTTTTCTACCGGTAGGTTATTATAGTGCTACCGGAAGATCCAAAATAGTGAGCTACTCTACCAGTAGCTGTGAAGGGCTACCAGTTCATTAGAGACTAAAGCTTTGCTACAGGTAGTTCGAATTGCGCTTCGTACTGGTTCATCTGTGTTTTACTGCAATGAGGACTCCTGTGAAAAGCCTATCTGCTTGGGTTTATAAGGGCAATGATTGGTGGAAAAATAAGAGGGTTTTTAGGAGATATTTGCCTATAAATACCCAAGCCAAACCAGAGAAGGGAGAGCTCCTAAGACGTTCTTTGATTTTGCTATTCTTTCTTTTTGCTATGGTTAGAATTAGGGTTCTTATATTTCAAGACTTCTTTCATTGTTTTTGTTTCCAAGCTTTGCTATTCTTCTAGTTCTTTAATTCTTGCAAGGCAAATACTTTCAATTCTCATTCGTGGAACGATTGACATTATTTATAATTTAATTCTAAGTAATTTCATTTTCTTGCAATTTCATTTTCAATGTCAATTCTATTTTGTTTAAAATATGATTGCATTTACTTTCATCGCTTTAGTTTTTAATTCTGCTATGAGTAAGCAGCCATTTTTTAGTTTGATCGAATGAGAAAGTTTCATTTGTGAACAGGCATTTTGACCTAACTATAGTTTTTTCAAAGATAAAGTTATTTTGTTGATGGAATAATTAAAATTGAAAACAAAATTAATATGTATATTTTCTTGCTTATCTGTCAACTATTATGATTGACATGGATAATTTTTGGAATCACTGGAATCGATGTGAATGTAATTCTTTCAAAATTAACTCAATCAAATTGAATAAACATATGTTACTTTCACTGGGTTTTTGTTGAATACTTTCCGCTTAAATGCCTTTGAGTACAATCTAGAGTGAGTCATAAAATTTGGACAAAATAAATGTTAATGGTGAAATGAACTTTGACTATTAACCAGTCTTGTCTTTAATTATTATTTCTTAGTTGATAATTTCTTCAACCATTTCTCCAAAAATTCAGTCTTTAATTTTATTTTCCTATCACCCTTTGAACCACTGATTTTTCATCAGGAGACGATCTCGGTAATTGATCGAGTTATGAAACGATGCACTTCCTGTGGTTAAAAATAACTTTACGAACAACCCACTTTAAAGGTCAAACACTTTGTATTTTGGTGGGGTCTTATGCTGAATAATGGCACTAAAATTCTCTATAAGAAATGATCTCTTTTTCACTTTCAGATTTCGATTGAAAATGCTCAAGTCCTTTAGGAACTTGGCATAAGAGGGGACTTGTTTGATAGCATCGAGCAATGGAATATTTATCTTGACTTGTTTGAAAAATTCAAAGATCTTAGCATGGTGATTTATCTTTTGTAGCTTCTTCAACCTTTGGGAAAGGGGGGGTTGGTTTGAGACATGGTGGATCATCTTTTCCCTCAAAAGTAGTCTTATCTTGGGGAACTATTGTAGACTTGATTATGGAACTACATTATTGGGGAGCTATGGTATTGTCTACAACCTTACCACTCCAAAGGGTGGTGATGGTCTGTATATGATCAAGTGGTGCTTCAAAAGTGGAAAAGACGCCTATGTGGAAGTCAATGATAAGGTTAACTTTTCTAGGTGTCTGTTGATATCATCTATATATCATGAAGTTTTAGGTGGTGGTATGTTGGGTGTTGTGGTGGTGGGAAATTGATTGGTGGTTGTGCTTGTTGATTGTTCCTCTAACTAAAGTTTGGGTGATCTTGTCACCCTTGATTGTTAATCTTAAAGTATGGGTCCCACAGGACCTCCTTGAAGGTTGGAATAGTAGGGTACTCCCCTGTGAGACGCCCTAACAAAGCACAAATTCCATACACCTACTCTATGGGAGGAACAATAGACACCTCATTAACCTTTTGCATCTCCAAGGCCTAAAGTTTACGAGCCGTGGTGGCCATCTTGGCCCCAAATCATCATCTTCCTTCCAAACAAAAGTTCCCCGCTTGGGAAATGGTGGCTTTAGACTCTACTTGGGTTGATGAAGCTGAGTTCCACACCTGGGAACTCTTTGCTAATGTATCGAAGTAATCAACAAGCTCATCAGGGCTCTTACCGATAAAACCCCCCTTGTGTCATCGTCCCAACAAATTGACGCAATGACGTGAGGAAAGTGTCATAGAAACCTTTAGATTTCTAAAGTATGGTGGGCGCAAGCTTGAAGACGATCTTTAAATCTCTCCCAACACTCACAAAAATGTTTCCTCTTCCTTGACAGAAAATTTCATAATTTGATATTTCAAAGCATTTGTATGATGAAGGGGGAAAACTTTTTAATATGCTTTCCAGTTAGGAATAGATGAGGGATTTCAAGAATTTAGCCACAGCTTAGGTTTATCTTTTAGTGAGAAGGGTAAAAGCCTGAGTCATGCAACATCAGAGTTGTCTTTAAAATTCTCACACACATCCTTAAATTCCTCAATGTATAGGTATGGGTTTCTAGACTCAAGCCCATGAAACTAGGTGAACAATTTTATAGTCCCTGGTTTGACATTAAAATTTTGGGCATTCGCAGGTATAATAAAACATGAAGGTACACTATTGTGAACAGGATGTAAATAATCCCCCAAGGTTCTGCTCTGCGGATTGCCCTCTACTTCTCAGTCACCCATCTCACTAGTCGTTCGACTCAAATTAAAAGTGGGGAGATTTACCTAGTAAACACTAGAATGACTAGATAATCCAACTAACCCTACTGATTCTTTTAATGGAGATTCAGCTTGGTGGGGATTGATAGATTGGTCACTAGATATGCAATACTAAAAATAAATTATGAAAATCTAATCTAAAACATAAAAACAAAAAATGGCATGCGAGAAAGCTAAAATAATTACAAGATGAAACGTAGTTATTCATAAAAAAAATGGCTTCAAGTAGCTTGTTAGTGAACACAAATTCCTTCTTTTTTCTTCTTCTTATCAAACAAAACCTTTTGATCCCCGACAACGGCACCAAAACTTGCTTGATCTCAAAAAGGTACACCCAAGTGCAAGTGGTCAAGAGGTAATAATTTCTCGGTAAGTTCAAGGTCAAACCACAGGGATTAAAGGGAACTTAGAAGTAATAGTAGAGGAAGAACAAGAGTTTTTTAAAATGTTGAACTTGTTTGAAGAATGATTGCAAGTAAAATTTAAAGGAAGTAATCAATTGGAAAAATGATCCTTTAGGTTCGGGATCTGGATATTTTCATATTCATTGGATAATTATATTTATGCAATTTAAAACAACTCTGTTGATTTCTAACATCACTGTAGTCAACTAAAAAATATGGCTTTGAAAACAATAATTTGATTGATTTGAAAATAAGATTTGAAGTCCAAGGTCGAACAACAGGGATTAAAGAGAAATTAGAAGTAAAAGTAGAGGAAGAACAAGAATTCTTGAAAATGTTGAATTAGTTTGAAGAAAGATTGCAAGTAAAATTTAAAGGAAATAATTTATTGGAAAAACGATCCTTTAGGTTCGGGATCTGGATATGTTCATGTTCATTGGATAATTATATTTATGTAATTTAAAATAACTATGTTAATTTCTAACGTCACTGTAGTCAACTGAAAAATATGGCTTTGAAAACAATAATTTGATTGATTTGAAAATAAGATTTGAAAAACTAGTTTTATAAAACTTGAAGGGAATAATAAGCATTAAATATACCAAGAATTCAATAATTTTAGTAGAAAATAAAAAAATTATACAGAGTATAAAACTTTGCTAAAACAGTCCATCAATCTTGGTAAATAAAGATTTGGCATTAAGAATAAAGTAAGAATTGCATCGAAATAATATCAAACAGAACATTCACAAATCCATACCCTAGGTTAAAGAGTACAAAGAAAACTACTCACAAGATATTTTAGATCTCCCAAAAGCTGTAACGCCCCAAAAATCACCTTGGACGACATTACAATTTAAAACCATTCATATCATGAGAGCACTAATATAATCTATAAATAAATGGGACTTCATTCATCCTCCATAAAATATTTACAACATTACCCAAATTGATATGCCGAACCATGACATTTACATCCCAAAAATTTAACTATCATAACGCAGCAGAATTACAAAAGAAAGCTAGACTTCACAATGTTTCAAAAATGAATTTTCTAGTCTAGAACAAAGATAATGTTGCTCTAAGCGTCCACCTCGGGATCCACGTTCCCTTCTATAGGAGTCTCCCAGTGTGCCGGTTCATCCACTCCCAACTCCTCCTCTAGGACATAATCTGAAAAATATTATTTGTAGGGGGTGAGCACTAAGCTCTGTAGCAACATTTCTCCCATACTCGAACAAGGTTTAGAAAAAAACATATAAAAATGGTCTGTCACCTTTCACAAATAGCATATATGAATTTTGAAATAAAACAAGGACAATTAAACAGATCTTAAGTTTAAGCAACAGTAGTAATTTAATGCATAAGTCAAACCAATATACAACTAATAATTCATTCCACCATAAATCGTTTCTCCCAAGTTCTTGCGGAATCCCATACTTCCCAAGATTCTTGTAAAAACCATTTCTGGTACAATGAACAATAACCCACCGCTGTAATATACGACTAATAATCCATTCCACCATAAATCGTTTCTCCCAAGTTCTTGCGGAATCCCATACTTCTCAAGATTCTTGTAAAAATTATATCTGGTATAATGAACAATAACCCACCATTGTATTCGTATCTCAAGTACGAAGTAAGATCTAGCNTAAGTTCTTGCGGAATCTCATACTTCTCAAGATTCTTGTAGAAACCATTTCTGGTACAATGAACAATAACCCACCACTGTATTCGTATCTCAGGTATGAAGTAAGATCTAGCATGGTCACCATCAAAAGCATCATGTTCCACATATCCACAAACACAAATCCTCGCAAGGATATCCAACCTTTGGGAAGGGCGTGTGCCAATACAATGGCAGTGACGAATCCAACTCAGGCATTAGTATACTAATCCTCTGACATGGCATCCGTGAGCTAATAGTGGTTTGATCCTCGCAAGGCACCAATCCCACTACGNAACACAAATCCTCGCAAGGATATCCAACCTTTGGGAAGGGCGTGTGCCAATACAATGGCAGTGATGAATCCAACCCAGGCATTAGTATACTAATCCTCTGACATGGCATCCGTGAGCTAATANATTGATATGCCGAACCATGACATTTACATCCCAAAAATTTAACTATCATAACGCAGCAGAATTACAAAAGAAAGCTAGACTTCACAATGTTTCAAAAATGAATTTTCTAGTCTAGAACAAAGATAATGTTGCTCTAAGCGTCCACCTCGGGATCCACGTTCCCTTCTATAGGAGTCTCCCAGTGTGCCGGTTCATCCACTCCCAACTCCTCCTCTAGGACATAATCTGAAAAATATTATTTGTAGGGGGTGAGCACTAAGCTCTGTAGCAACATTTCTGTCATACTCGAACAAGGTTTAGAAAAAAACATATAAAAATGGTCTGTCACCTTTCACAAATAGCATATATGAATTTTGAAATAAAACAAGGACAATTAAACAGATCTTAAGTTTAAGCAACAGTAGTAATTTAATGCATAAGTCAAACCAATATACAACTAATAATTCATTCCACCATAAATCGTTTCTCCCAAGTTCTTGCGGAATCCCATACTTCCCAAGATTCTTGTAAAAACCATTTCTGGTACAATGAACAATAACCCACCACTGTAATATACGACTAATAATCCATTCCACCATAAACCGTTTCTCCTAAGTTCTTGCGGAATCTCATACTTCTCAAGATTCTTGTAGAAACCATTTCTGGTACAATGAACAATAACCCACCACTGTATTCGTATCTCAANGTTTTAACTTCAAAATACTTCCTAACTTCTAATACACCCCATATTATCTCTCCCAATATTTTTTGACCTTCCGGATTCAATGGAGGTATTATTTTGACTTAAAAGTATTTAAAAACTTATCTAATCACCCTTCTTAAGTTAACACACCTTCGAAACTAAGTTTGACCCTAAAGTCAATTCGTTCGAAACTCAAATTTCATGATCACTCTTTTAACAATGATTCAAGGTTTCTACCATCATCTTCTTAATCTTACAGGAACTATTAAGATAATATTATTCTTATTTAATTTTAATACAGGATCTTACAAAAGCTATGAAAAATAATATATAAGGGTAATAGAAGGGATCCAAGAATTTACCTCATCATAATAAAGGTCCTATATATCCTAGTAGGTCTAAGGTTGGTTTGGGAGCAATATTTTTTCAAAAAGGAGTGTTTTAAAGTAAAATCTCATGCATCAGGTACAAGTAGGTATCTCCGGACGGTAAAATCACGTTTGGATAGTCAAAAATTGCTGAAAAAATAATCATAGGTGCATCTGGATGCGGTTATCGAATTTAACCAGACTTCTAGCTCGATTTTCGCATCGTTAGAGGGTGATTCACAAAATTTTCATGAAATACACTTTTGAGACTTTTGAAGTTTTCTTTCCAATGCCCCAAAAAAAGGTCCATCAGACATCTGCATATAAAGTTATGACAAAAATAACAAAGTAGTGTCAAAATCTATCATTCCCAAACTCTCACCAATTTGTGTTTATGCTCCGGAATGCCTCCCAACTTATTTCTTTCATCAAATCTTACCCTATTTCAACCGAATCATTCCTCCATGTTTTACTCAACTTTGATCACTTTTTTATCATCATAAATCATCTAAATTACATATAAAATAAGACAAAAAACCAGAACAAGTATCAAGCTAGAAAATTAGGGAATCTAACATATATAATCTCAAATATTTATGTAATTAATTCATTACTAAACATAATAAAATAACACTTTTGATGGTTAATCAGTGTGAGATTAGAGTGTCAACGTGGGTTTTGCCTTTAGATCTTAGGGATCTATAGTTCTTCTTCAAGTTATCAAGGTGATTGTGTAACGCCCCAAAATCCATCCTAGATGTCGTTACTATCTACAACCATTCAAGTACAAGAGCTACTAAAAACAAGCATTTAAAATAATCGATCATTCATCCATCTAATAAAGAACAAATACTAAGGTCAATAAATATTATGTAGCAACGAAATAATTAAAACATTGTTCTATCCCTCAAATAAAATAATCTAAACTAAAATGAAGCATCTCTAAGCCTCAATATCAGGATCCTCATACTTACCCTCTCCAGTCTCGAGGTTGACCTGTTCATCTAATTTGACATCCTCCTCTCTACCAAAATCTATAAAGTTGTTGTAGGAGGTGAAAAAAAACTCGTAGGAAATCCCTCTCAAATCCAAACAAGGGTTTAAAGCAATAAAAATGAGGCAAGTCTTTTTTTGGGAAATAACATATATATCATTTTGAAAGTAAAATAATGATAGTTAAATTTATAACGATCTCAAGTGTGTGGAATATAATAAATCAATGATAGAAATAAGCATGCTAGAATTAAAGCAATCAATTACTAACTCAGTAGCATCATCTCATGTCCTCATGTATGTTGACTATTTTTTAGGAAACTATATAATGAATCTACCTTGTTCACACACCACAACCATACAATCTCAATTATTCCCCACAGGGCCAAATCACTTTAGGAAGGGCATATATTGTCTCACACAATATTAATGAATCTTTTATAGGAAAGGTATACCATCTTTTAGCCTTGAACTTATGTGAACAATAATGGTTGCTCTCACAAACAACAATCCACTACAAGTATTAGGAAACCATCTTAGCCCCATTGGGATAGACTAACTTCTAACACTCTACAAAAACTCTCGAAGGCAATTCAAGTCCATCATTCCCAAACCAAACAAGAGATGAAATCAAAATTTTTTCAACATATATTATAGTAATAAAGGAATTAAAATATGCAAGAGATTACATCAAGAAAAANACCAAATCACTTTAGGAAGGGCATATATTGTCTCACACAATATTAATGAATCCTTTATAGGAAAGGTATACCATCTTTCAGCCTTGAACTTATGTGAACAATAATGGTTGCTCTCACAAACAACAATCCACTACAAGTATTAGGAAACCATCTTAGCCCCATTGGGATAGACTAACTTCTAACACTCTACAAAAACTCTCGAAGGCAATTCAAGTCCATCATTCCCAAACCAAACAAGAGATGAAATCAAAATTTTTTCAACATATATTATAGTAATAAAGGAATTAAAATATGCAAGAGATTACATCAAGAAAAAATTTACAATTTCAATATCCAAATTCTGGGGTTTTGCAAAAAATCATAATTTCATGGAATAGGAATAAGTAATTGGTTAAAATCTAATTTAACCACTCATAGTAATTTAGAAATCAAGAATCCATAGGTCTTTTAGAAGAAAATAGGCATTTAGGAAAAACTAGGGTTTTGAAAATCCAAGAATGATATTCCTTGAACCCAAGACATATATCTAGTTTAAAGCCACATGCTAATCGAAAAGAAATCAATAACAAACATTTATTTAACATATAGTAATCAAGAAGATTCAAAATATACATAAATAATATCCTAAGTCTCAATGAAAGAACTCAAGACAAATCCCATACCTTTAATCCTTTGTTTGTGTGTAGTTTTAACATGTTTGATCCATTCCGACATGAAAATCCTCCCTTTTCCTCCTCTTCTAAAATCAAAGAAAACATGCTAAATTGATCAGGAAGGTGCATTCGAATGGGTGTCTTGCATTCGAACAGAGGGCAACAATACCCACACATGTGTTCATAGCTGCCATTCATTTGAACAGTTACTCATATCGTCAAAGGCACCGTTCGAATGGTTCCCATGCGTTCAAATGGTGGAAACTCTCTAGAATTCTCCAACCCTACATGTGTATTCAAGCGGGGGATGTGCATTCAAACGGTGTGCACTTGTATTTTCAAAAGCACCGTTCAAACAACATTTCTTTGTTCTTGTAAAATCCGGTAAATTTAAACTTTTGAAAATAAGGGCAAAACGGTAATTTTATCGCTACAATACGGGTCAAAAATTTGAAATTTTCTGAAACTCGGATGATGAAACAGACTTCGCCGTTGGATTCATCTCGCAAAATTTAGTTACCCTGTCAAATTTCATCAAATTCTGAGATAGTTGGATTTTTTGCGTTTTTCGAGGCGATCGAGTCTCGGGTGACCCAAAAAATAAGATTTTGGCAAAAATTTTAAAATTTAGGAAATAATTTCAGGTAATTTAAAATAACAATATTTTAAANTCATACCTTTAATCCTTTGTTTGTGTGTAGTTTTAACATGTTTGATCCATTCCAACATGAAAATCCTCCCTTTTCCTCCTCTTCTAAAATCAAAGAAAACATGCTAAATTGATCAGGAAGGTGCATTCGAATGGGTGTCTTGCATTCGAACAGAGGCAACAATACCCACACATGCGTTCATAGCTGCCATTCATTTGAACAGTTACTCATATCGTCAAAGGCACCGTTCGAATGGTTCCCATGCGTTCAAATGGTGGAAACTCTCTAGAATTCTCCAACCCTACATGTGTATTCAAGCGGGGGATGTGCATTCAAACGGTGTGCACTTGTATTTTCAAAAGCACCGTTCAAACAACATTTCTTTGTTCTTGTAAAATCCGGTAAATTTAAACTTTTGAAAATAAGGGCAAAACGGTAATTTTATCGCTACAATACGGGTCAAAAATTTGAAATTTTCTGAAACTCGGATGATGAAACAGACTTCGCCGTTGGATTCATCTCGCAAAATTTAGTTACCCTGTCAAATTTCATCAAATTCTGAGATAGTTGGATTTTTTGCGTTTTTCGAGGCGATCAAGTCTCGGGTGACCCAAAAAATAAGATTTTGGCAAAAATTTTAAAATTTGGGAAATAATTTCAGGTAATTTAAAATAACAATATTTTAAACTTAAATCGAGACGAAATTTAATCGTTTCGGGGTTAAAATGGACCAGGAAAGAATGGGCTATGTGGCGCATNGAGTCTCGGGTGACCCAAAAAATAAGATTTTGGCAAAAATTTTAAAATTTAGGAAATAATTTCAGGTAATTTAAAATAACAATATTTTAAACTTAAATCGAGACAAAATTTAATCGTTTCGGGGTTAAAATGGACCAGGAAAGAATGGGCTATGTGGCGCATTGTGAGCCAAGGATTTTGGGACTATAAAAAGGGCAAGAAATCATACTTCTTCCCCACCATTGTTGGCTGGTCTTCACGTTAAAAGAAAAGAGAGAGCAAGAGAGGGAAAAAAAAGAGAAACTCACCTTCTCTCTACGATCTACGACAGTGCTCGAATCGACACAAGCCAAGAACTAAAGTTGCTCCTCTCGTCGAGAGCTACGCGTCTATACCAAAAACAACGATTTTCACCGAAGATTCAAAGGTAAATTTTTGGGAAATCAAGAACTTTGGGCTTGTTTTGGTATTTTTGAAGTCTCCACACTTCAAAGAGGTAGGGGTTTTCCTACCTTGGTTCATTTCCTACCTATAGTGCATGTGAAATGTGTAGGTTGTTAAAGAGTATATATATATCACTCACCTATGAATGTGAAATAGATAAAATGAGAATGAAAAAAGGGTGTAGAAATGGCTTAGGTCAATTTCTAGTTGTATGTGATATGTGGGAATCACTTGTGAAATCCCTTGAAAATTGAATGAGTTAGTAGCGTGAGCTATGTATAACATGTGTGTTGTGAATTGTGATTAAATAGCAAATGTTATTTTATGCCTTGAGGAAGTAGGTGTAGAATGGGTTTGATTCAAGTCCTACTTTGTTTTGCTATATGGAAGTACTTGTATAATTTCTTGGATGGAAGTTATGTGTGCTTTAATATGTAGTAAAGTGAGTGTGTTTAACTCATATATCAGTGTGTGTGTGTGTGTGTGTTCTTGCTTGTTGGAAACCTAAAGTGAGGGAGATTAAAAGAAAAGGAAGAAAACCAAGTTTTAGCTCACATGTGATATGTGGAAGCTATTAGTGTAAACTCTTGAAAAATTGGGTTTACATGGATTGTTTTGTGTATTTTAAAATTTTCCAACCATAGTTGGTTGGATGGAAAAATGGTAGGCATATGGAACTATGTAATTCACTTGCCTATGGTTTTGGAGTTGGTGTAGAAAGGATATAATCAATTTCTAGTTTGAAATTGATGGTTTAGTTAAAAAGGGGTATTGAGATAAATTATCTTGTTGAATGCACCATTAGTGTATGTTAAGTGTGGGAAAAGGGTGCCTAAATGTGCTAAATAAATCTTGTAATAAAGGATTTGCAATGGATATAGAAATTGGGTGAAGAAAAGCCGGTACACTTTTCTGCTCCAGACCAGTTGTCGTAGAATCGTCATAACTTTTGATCCAACAGTTGGATTGAGCTGAAAGTTTGATACAATACAGCCTACATCTAGATCTACAACCTTTGTGTTTTGAACTTTTCCAGATTCTGAGTGGATCATGGTAAAAATGGAGAAAAAAAGAGGTACTTCCACTAGAGGGAGCTAGTGCTGGTGCCTTTGTTACCAAACACCAATACCTCTTTGATTTCTTAACTTCTAAGCCTCCAAATCCTCATGTAATGTGTCCATACCTTCACCACACATCCAAGATAGTTGCAAGGTTCTAAAATACTTGATTTATGCTATAAATACTTGCAACATCCAAATATCAACATTATTCATAATTTCGGCTCACTCTAAGTACTTACATGCAAAAGTTGAGTTAAAATGCATGTAATGAGGCCTTCAAATATGCAATATTTTGCACTCATCACTATGTGTTCTTTGGTTTCAAATGATATATATCGAGGTGTGTTAGACCTCGATTGGATTAAATGATTAAAGGATCACGGGTTACACGTGTGAGTTAAAATCCCGGACAAAAGGGATATTATTGACGTGATGTCAATTTGTGTGACATTCATGGATCTTTCCATGGGTTGACGGGTGGTCAACGGTAGAAATCACTTAATATGATTTCTTGAGTTATACGATGAATATGAGTGAATTATGTGATTACATGATTGGTGCCTTGAAGGTGTTTGATAAAATACCTTGAATGATTGAAGTTGTGTTTGATAAATTAACATGCTTGGAAAATATGGTAAAGTGAAATCATATGCTTATGATGTGATTTACAACTTGGAAGGTTATGTTGATGTATGCTTAACGATATGTTAGCATTATGATGATCATGAAATTTATATGTTTTGATATAATTGATCATGGGATATGTTGAAATTGTTCATATGACATTCATTACATATTGAACATGGTAGTAGTTTGCAATGATGCATTACATTGCATATGCACGGGGTAAACACATCCATAACCATGAGCATGGGTGTGTGGTTGCATGGTTGGTCAATCATCATCCTTGGTGGTTGGTGGTGGGCTCGGGAAAGTAGGATGGAACATCCTATTGAGTCGTATGGTTGCATAAAAAACTTGGGCTCGGTACCATTGGACCAAGGTTCAACAGAGTCGCAAGAAAAACATGTGTTGGGTACAACAAGTAGGGCTAGACACTCCTTCGGGTGAAAAACCCGGTCACTGGTTCATATACTCCAACGGTGAAAGTCCAAAAAATGTATCGGTATGCGGAGTCGACGGTGCGACTCCAAAAATCCGCTACCCAACAAAGACACATGGATTTGTTTTAAAATATATTCATTTTGATGGGAAACATTCAAGAATGAATGGGTTTTATAAAACATGGATTGCATTTTCCAAAAGGTGATCTTTGGATGTATTCCATCAAAGACAAATGCTTTACACATATGCATCGCATTGTGTGGTGGGAGTTGGTGTGGACTCGGTATTAGATGCATGAGTGAGTGTCATCTCATTTAATGGCATGGCATTATCATGTTCCAACATTGAATGCATTATTCTTGTTTGGAATGAAAATGGTGGTTATTTGTTGCATGTGCACATTTCATATGCACTTAGGATGGGGAGTAGCCTTTGTAGGAAATATTCTATTGGGCGTTGGCTCACCCTATACAGGAAACATTTTCAGGTGTAGGGTGTGCACCGACAGAGGACTCTTATTCGGGGCCTCAAGGGTGAAGAGGGGCCGACATGTGGCCTTTAACCATAATTGTTTTGTAAACTTTTGTTAAAACTACATTTTGGCATGTAATGTTTGTAAAGGAATTATAATTTTGAACTTGTATTAACTATGTTTAATGGATAAACTCATGATGTGAAAGTATGGATAATTGGATCCAGTGTGGTCAATGTTTTCTTATAAATGGACTCGGTGTGGTCAACATTTGTATATGGGACCTCGAATGGGTCATGTGATGATATGATGCACAGGTTGTGTTTTGGGTAGAGTTTCCCCGTACAAAGGAGACTCTGCCCGATTTTTTTAAATTAGGAATCCCGGTAAATGGGACACAACGGTGTGGTATCGAGTTATACGATATTTACAAGCATTTCACGGGTTGATGGACGATCAACGGGACCCCCGAATTTCAGGGTATCACAGTTCTGACAGTGGTATCTCTATATCCCTAATTTGTAGCTCAATTTTGACCTAGTTATAAGTCGATTCATGACATTTTCATGGAATAAACTTTTGAAGTGCTTGAAGTCTATTTCCTACTGTAAAAATTTTAGATCAATCGAAAATCCGTATAAAAAGGTATGGTTAAATACTAAGGTAGTGTCAAATTTCTTTGTACCCGAATTTTCTCCAAAAATGCATTTCAACTCCGGAATACTTCCAAACTTCTAATACACACCATATTACATTTCCCAAGGTTTCTTAACCTTCAAGATTCAGTGCAAATCTTATTGTGACCTAAAACCAACTAAAAACTTATGTAACCACCCTTCTCAAGTTTAAAGGCCTCAATAATTAAATTTGACCCAAAAGTGAATTTGTGTAAAACTTAAACTTCTGGTTCAATCTTTCAACAATGATTTGAGGTTTATATTATCATTTTAGAAGTACTATTAATTTCATGTTATTGATCTTTAAATGTTATATGGGATCTTATAATCCACTCCATAAAGAAAGTTTCATCTTTAAAACTTAATCGTCGATGTAGTCTCTTTAATCCTAGTTGACCACAATGTTTCAATGCATATTAATCTTGTAAAACTAAAATCCAAGATCATAATAGATTTATGATATTCTAAATCCATCCCTAATTTCCCAAGATTATCTTTATCACTAGCATTCATTTATCACCTTCACTTTCGACTTTTGACTATCCCTTTATACTCAATTTCATACGATTGTCTGAACTAATTTCTTATCATGCATAAGTATTAGATCACAACCTTCATTGTCTACTAATCAAATATCACTTCCCTTTTGAATTCACCAATGTAAAACCCAACAAAATTTGAACTTTTTCCCATAAAGGGCAAAATAGTAATTTACCACTATTATGCGGGTTTAAAATGCATATTTCTAAAGAGCTCGAATGGAGCAACGAAGTTGGATTCGTATCGCGAAATTGAGCTGTCATGTCAAATTTCGTCGAATTTCGAGATAATCAGATTTTGCACATTTTTCGAGACAATTGGGTGACAAATGAACTTTCAAAGGTCTCCAAAAATAGAAATTATGAAATTTCCTTATAATTGAATAAAATTTCAAATAAAATTAATTTGAACTGAAATCGAAATTTAATTAAGTCATTTCGGGTTAAAAACAGACCCGAAAGGGATAAACGTGTGGGACAATGTGGACCGCACAATTAAGAGTATAAATAGGGATTAATATATGAAACATTAGATATTTTCTCTACCATTTGGCCGGCTACCTTAGGCGTTAAAGAGAGAAAAGTGAGAGAAGAGGGAAAAATCTATTTTTCTACCTTTCTTTTGCGAACCAAGGTGTTCCGTAGGTCGGAATTAATCGCACCAAGACTTAAAGTTGGTCTACGCGACAAGGGCTACACATATGTACCAATAACGAAGTGTTTCACCGAAGATCTAAGAGGAGGATTTTGGAAAAATCAAAGGTTTAGGGCTTGGGAGCTGTTCTTGAGTTTCTCTCTGTCTTATAAGCTCCAACAGATAGGGGTTCTCCTACTTTGGTTCATTTCCTACCTATAGTGTTATATGAATGTATAGGTTAATGGAAATATATATGTCACTCACCTATGCATATGAAATAGATGAAAATGGGTGTGAAAAAAGGAGTATTTTAAGGGGTTAGAATAGACTTTCTAACTTGAATTAGAGATGTGGTAATTACTTGGTTGGTAATTCCATGGAGAAGTAATTTTATGGGCATGCTATATGTTTAATATTATGCCTTGTGAATGATGTGGGAAATATTGTGTCTTAATGGTATTTTGCAAAGAATGCCTAAGCGAAAATTAAGTTGNTTGGGCGTTGGCTCACCCTATACAGGAAACATTTTCAGGTGTAGGGTGTGCACCGACAGAGGACTCTTATTCGGGGCCTCAAGGGTGAAGAGGGGCCGACATGTGGCCTTTAANTTTTGTAGGAAATATTCTATTGGGCGTTGGCTCACCCTATACGGGAAACATTTTCAGGTGTAGGGTGTGCACCGACAGAGGACTCTTATTCGGGGCCTCAAGGGTGAAGAGGGCCCGACATGTGGCCTTTAACCATAATTGTTTTGTAAACTTTTGTTAAAACTACGTTTTGGCATGTAATGTTTGTAAAGGAATTATAATTTTGAACTTGTATTAACTATGTTTAATGGATAAACTCATGATGTGAAAGTATGGATAATTGGATCCAGTGTGGTCAATGTTTTCTTATAAATGGACTCGGTGTGGTCAACATTTGTATATGGGACCTCGGATGGGTCATGTGATGATATGATGCACAGGTTGTGTTTTGGGTAGAGTTTCCCCGTACAAAGGAGACTCTGCCCGATTTTTTTAAATTAGGAATCCCGGTAAATGGGACACAACGGTGTGGTATCGAGTTATACGATATTTACAAGCATTTCACGGGTTGATGGACGATCAACGGGACCCCCGAATTTCAGGGTATCACAGTTCTGACAGTGGTATCTCTATATCCCTAATTTGTAGCTCANATTATACGATATTTACAAGCATTTCACGGGTTGATGGGCGATCAACGGGACCCCCGGATTTCAGGGTATCACAGTTCTGACAGTGGTATCTCTATATCCCTAATTTGTAGCTCAATTTTGACCTAGTTATAAGTCGATTCATGACATTTTCATGGAATAAACTTTTGAAGTGCTTGAAGTCTATTTCCTACTGTAAAAATTTTAGATCAATCGAAAATCGGTATAAAAAGGTATGGTTAAATACTAAGGTAGTGTCAAATTTCTTTGTACCCGAATTTTCTCCAAAAATGCATTTCAACTCCGGAATACTTCCAAACTTCTAATACACACCATATTACATTTCCCAAGGTTTCTTAACCTTCAAGATTCAGTGCAAATCTTATTGTGACCTAAAACCAACTAAAAACTTATGTAANCGTATAAAAAGGTATGGTTAAATACTAAGGTAGTGTCAAATTTCTTTGTACCCGAATTTTCTCAAAAAATGCATTTCAACTCCGGAATACTTCCAAACTTCTAATACACACCATATTACATTTCCCAAGGTTTCTTAACCTTCAAGATTCAGTGCAAATCTTATTGTGACCTAAAACCAACTAAAAACTTATGTAACCACCCTTCTCAAGTTTAAAGGCCTCAATAATTAAATTTGACCCAAAAGTGAATTTGTGTAAAACTTAAACTTCTGGTTCAATCTTTCAACAATGATTTGAGGTTTATATTATCATTTTAGAAGTACTATTAATTTCATGTTATTGATCTTTAAATGTTATATGGGATCTTATAATCCACTCCATAAAGAAAGTTTCATCTTTAAAACTTAATCGTCGATGTAGTCTCTTTAATCCTAGTTGACCACAATGTTTCAATGCATATTAATCTTGTAAAACTAAAATCCAAGATCATAATAGATTTATGATATTCTAAATCCATCCCTAATTTCCCAAGATTATCTTTATCACTAGCATTCATTTATCACCTTCACTTTCGACTTTTGACTATCCCTTTATACTCAATTTCATACGATTGTCTGAACTAATTTCTTATCATGCATAAGTATTAGATCACAACCTTCATTGTCTACTAATCAAATATCACTTCCCTTTTGAATTCACCAATGTAAAACCCAACAAAATTTGAACTTTTTCCCATAAAGGGCAAAATAGTAATTTACCACTATTATGCGGGTTTAAAATGCATATTTCTAAAGAGCTCGAATGGAGCAACGAAGTTGGATTCGTATCGCGAAATTGAGCTGTCATGTCAAATTTCGTCGAATTTCGAGATAATCAGATTTTGCACATTTTTCGAGACAATTGGGTGACAAATGAACTTTCAAAGGTCTCCAAAAATAGAAATTATGAAATTTCCTTATAATTGAATAAAATTTCAAATAAAATTAATTTGAACTGAAATCGAAATTTAATTAAGTCATTTCGGGTTAAAAACAGACCCGAAAGGGATAAACGTGTGGGACAATGTGGACCGCACAATTAAGAGTATAAATAGGGATTAATATATGAAACATTAGATATTTTCTCTACCATTTGGCCGGCTACCTTAGGCGTTAAAGAGAGAAAAGTGAGAGAAGAGGGAAAAATCTATTTTTCTACCTTTCTTTTGCGAACCAAGGTGTTCCGTAGGTCGGAATTAATCGCACCAAGACTTAAAGTTGGTCTACGCGACAAGGGCTACACATATGTACCAATAATGAAGTGTTTCACCGAAGATCTAAGAGGAGGATTTTGGAAAAATCAAAGGTTTAGGGCTTGGGAGCTATTCTTGAGTTTCTCTCTGTCTTATAAGCTCCAACAGTTAGGGGTTCTCCTACTTTGGTTCATTTCCTACCTATAGTGTTATATGAATGTATAGGTTAATGGAAATATATATGTCACTCACCTATGCATATGAAATAGATGAAAATGGGTGTGAAAAAAGGAGTATTTTAAGGGGTTAGAATAGACTTTCTAACTTGAATTAGAGATGTGGTAATTACTTGGTTGGTAATTCCATGGAGAAGTAATTTTATGGGCATGCTATATGTTTAATATTATGCCTTGTGAATGATGTGGGAAATATTGTGTCTTAATGGTATTTTGCAAAGAATGCCTAAGCGAAAATTAAGTTGTTATAGCATGGATTATGTATAGCAAGCTTGTGAATTGTTGATTGATGCTATATGTTGTTAATATTTTAGCAACATGTTGATTTTTGGTAATTATATGCAATTGATTTTAGTTGCCAGTTTTATATGGATATTTGGTTAAATGGCTCATTTGGCATACATTGCATATGTGTACGACATGGACATTGCATATGTGTACGACACGGGTGTGTGAGTGCATGGTTGGATCAATCATCACACTTGGTGTTTGATGAGTGGGCTCGGTAAAGTGGGGTTGAATATCCTACTGAGTCGCCCGGTTTCATACATGAAAAAACTTGTGTTGGGTATAGCAAGAAGGGATAGATCCCCCCTTGGGTGCAAGACCCGGCTATTGGTTTATACACTTCCGATGGTGCAAGTCCAAAAAAAAGTGTATCGGTGTGTGGAGCCGACGGTGCAACACCAAAAGTCCATTACCCAAATAAAGACACATGATTTTGGTAATATAAATGATTGATTTGATGGGAAACTTCTAGAAATGAATTGATTTTTTTATGAACACATGAGTTTTGCTTCAAAATGATCTTTGGATGTATTTCATCAAAGATAAATGTTTTACACAAATGCATTGCATAGTGTTGTGGATGCCGGAGTAGGCTTGGGCAAATGAAATGCATGAGTGAGTCTCATCTCATATCATGACATGGCATGGAGGAATTTCATCTTGAATAGCATGTTCTTGGATGAAATGGAATTATGTTTGTGATAGTTGCATGAGACCATTGCATATGCACTTATGTGGGGAGTAGCTTCTATAGGAAATACTCTACTGGGCGTGGCTTACCCTATATGGGAACACGTTTCGGGTGCAGTACATATTCCAGCGGATGATACTCATTCGAGGCCTCGAGGGTGAAGAAAAGCCAGTTTGTGGCTTTTGAAAACAAGTTTTGTGTAAAACTTTGGTTTACATTCCATTTTGATATGTAATCGTGTAAATGGTTTGTAATAGAACTTGTAGATATCAAGTTTTATGCGATAAACATCATTATATATGTTTGAAATGAGGTTGGGGTGGTTTGAAATGGATTGGACATGCAAAATAGGTGAAACAGACAACACTGGGCAGAGTGTACCTAGACGACAGAGCGTACCAGTACTGTCTGTCCAGAGGGCAAACCGTACTGGTACGCAGTACCGATACGCTTTTCCAAATTTTCCAAATTTTAAAACTAAGGTGCTATGCCTTTGGACTTTGGTTCCTTAGTTCCAATGATACAAATGAACCCTAAATGGGATCTATTGGGGTGTATTGAACCTTAGTTGGATTAAATGATTAAAGGAATGCGGGTTACCCGTGTGAGTTAAAATCCCATGTAAAGGGATACTATTACATGATGTCGGATTATGCGGCACTCACGGATATTTCCGCAAGTTTACGGTGGTCAACGGGCCCCCCCGGATCTAGGGGCGTCACAACCAATATTTTCAATCAACCTTATGTTTGCTTCATACATGTAGCTTATCCATAAGCATTTCAGATCAACTCAAATGCAATTCCATTAATAGGGTTTCTCATCTTTCTTATACTACAATCATGGTATAACACAAAACTTAGTAATGAACATTCTGATAAGATTTACCTCGATTCATGAAACATATACAACCTTCTCAATGTCTTTGTCTCTCACTAGGCAAGAAGAATTCACAATCTTTGACATCTTATAATAACTTTGGTTCCCAACTATACACTTCCACATGAATCAAAATTTTAAGACCAACTCTTAAATTGTGCATCCATGTACAATTTCTCACTATACTTTAGTTCATCTTTTCTCAAATTGCATCTTTCTATTACGTTTACTTAGTGTTCCATGATACTCTTGCACTATTCAATCCTATGAACAATCATAAGTCTTGATGGTCTGGTGGACACCACGAGGTTCACAATAGTTAGAATCATGAAACTAGACACCTATTTGTCCAAGAGATTGGTTCTTACTTTCTAAGTTTATACTCTTTACATTCACCCATGAAACCATAACTAATGGTTAATCCCAATGATATTAAATCCAATCATATAGTTCATTACGCACTCTGATATAATTATAATCCACAAGTCAAAACTAACCACAAGATAAGAATTCCCATAAATTCAAAGTTTTTAAACCCAACCACACATGCCCTACAATTATGTCTTCCAAAATGTATACACTAACAATCTATCTTTGTCCCTCCTAGGGACTCTTAGTAAATAATCTAATGTACAACTTTGGCTAAATGTCAAGTTATATCTCCAAGATATGTGTTTTCAGTCCCCAAATCTTAAGCTCAAGTCAATAAGCCTTACAATCTTTTTCATAACACCCACGCGTCCAAATTCTTACGTTTAGATCAATCTTAATATCTCCATATTATTCACCAACTAGATTGAGACTAATTAGTTTCTTCATTCTGTTTCTATTACCCATAATATTAAATCCCCAAGATGATAATATTATGTTAGTTAGTATGATAACCTTAGTCTTTTATAAAAAATTCAGTTAACAGTTTCTCTACTTATGTTAAATCAACCTACATAGTTATTCATTAACCATAAAATGTTACATTTTCTATGTGTTAAAGGATTAATTGCATTAATTAAATAGTTAAAGGGTAAAAATTAAATGATATTGTTACTATTGGATGGACAAACAATATTTTGAAAATACAGGGCCTAAAGAGTAAAATTGGAAAGCTAAGGGACTAAGGAGCAAAAAGGAGAAAATTTAAGGGAAACTGCCCACATCTGAACGATGGAACACCATCCAGATGCTGAAGCCCTGAATCAGGTTAAGTTCCAAGAAGAAAATAGACAAAATTCTAGGGAAAAAGCACCATTAGGACGGTGGAGGTTGGTGTCCGGACTGTGGTAAACTAACTTTGATGAAAAACTCTCCCATTGGTCTTCCTTGCCTACTCTTATCTCTTATTGGTCCACCATGGAGACTTTTGCGCAATGGAACTCCTATAAATACCCCCTCCCTCCATTTTAAAATCATGTTTTAAGTTTTAAAATAAAGGTTATCCAAGCCAACTCTCTCTTCTACATTTATTGAAGACCTCCTACTTTGAGGGTTAAACCTCTCTCACTTTCCCTAGCCTTGCCTTGGCCAAGAAAGAGCGGTGGTTCTTCAATTATACCTTAGGGAAGAGTTAGGAGCTTTTGTTTACATTTATTGGTTTGTACTATAATTCCAATCTTGCTTGGAATAATGAAGATCACCCACTTTTTTAAGTTTTCTATGACTATGAAGAGTGGGTAATTTTCATTAACTCTTTAGTTTGGAGGGAAGGACTTGTGTAATATTGTTGGACTTATAATTGATGAGCACAAAATATTGCATATTTACGGCCTCATTACATGCATTTTAACTCAACTTTGCATCTAAGTACTTAGAGTTAGCTGAAATTATGAATAATGTTGAATGTTTGATGTTGCAGGTAATTATAGCGTAAATCATGTATTTTAGAATCTTGCAACTATGTGTGGATGTATGGTGAAGATATGGACTCATTACTTTAGGATTTGGAGGCTTAAAAGTAAATGAAATCAAGGAGGTGTCGGTGCTTGGCAACATAGCCACCAACACCTGCACTATTTGGTTGTAGTACCTCAGTTTTCTTCCTTTTTGACCATGATCCAGTTCAAAACATAAAAGTTGTAGATCTGGATGTCCTCTATATTGTGTCTAAATTTTAGCTCAATCAGATGGTTGGATCAAAAGTTATCATAATTCTACGAAAACTGATCCAGAGCAGACTGTACCAGTATGCAGTACCGATACTCTTCAACTACTAGTGTTCGCAGTACCGGTACGCTGCGCAAAATGCCCACATGCTTGGGAGTCCCACCATTTATTCTCCCACTTGTCCCCTGACTTCCCTTACACATTTGCGTGTCTCCTTCACCCTAGTTGAAAACTTTGGAGGCAATGGCATTAATGGGGATGGGAGAGAAGTGGGCAGCCATAATGGGGGTAGGCTAAGCTTGTCCTAGCTTGTCCAAGCCATCTTCTCAGCCTCCTATGGATGGGAGGCCTGCACATACATGCTAGAGGACCCTATGGACGAAAATGCAAGGCTTACAAACCATATATTCAGCATTCCACAAGCTTTGAGGGGGTGGCTACCTAAGCTTAGGAGTAGTCCAAGGAATAAGAAGNGATGCCGGAGTAGGCTTGGGCAAATGAAATGCATGAGTGAGTCTCATCTCATATCATGACATGGCATGGAGGAATTTCATCTTGAATAGCATGTTCTTGGATGAAATGGAATTATGTTTGTGATAGTTGCATGAGACCATTGCATATGCACTTATGTGGGGAGTAGCTTCTATAGGAAATACTCTACTGGGCGTGGCTTACCCTATATGGGAACACGTTTCGGGTGCAGTACATATTCCAGCGGATGATACTCATTCGAGGCCTCGAGGGTGAAGAAAAGCCAGTTTGTGGCTTTTGAAAACAAGTTTTGTGTAAAACTTTGGTTTACATTCCATTTTGATATGTAATCGTGTAAATGGTTTGTAATAGAACTTGTAGATATCAAGTTTTATGCGATAAACATCATTATATATGTTTGAAATGAGGTTGGGGTGGTTTGCAATGGATTGGACATGCAAAATAGGTGAAACAGACAACACTGGGCAGAGTGTACCTAGACGACAGAGCGTACCAGTACTGTCTGTCCAGAGGGCAAACCGTACTGGTACGCAGTACCGATACGCTTTTCCAAATTTTCCAAATTTTAAAACTAAGGTGCTATGCCTTTGGACTTTGGTTCCTTAGTTCCAATGATACAAATGAACCCTAAATGGGATCTATTGGGGTGTATTGAACCTTAGTTGGATTAAATGATTAAAGGAATGCGGGTTACCCGTGTGAGTTAAAATCCCATGTAAAGGGATACTATTACATGATGTCGGATTATGCGGCACTCACGGATATTTCCGCAAGTTTACGGTGGTCAACGGGCCCCCCCGGATCTAGGGGCGTCACAACCAATATTTTCAATCAACCTTATGTTTGCTTCATACATGTAGCTTATCCATAAGCATTTCAGATCAACTCAAATGCAATTCCATTAATAGGGTTTCTCATCTTTCTTATACTACAATCATGGTATAACACAAAACTTAGTAATGAACATTCTGATAAGATTTACCTCGATTCATGAAACATATACAACCTTCTCAATGTCTTTGTCTCTCACTAGGCAAGAAGAATTCACAATCTTTGACATCTTATAATAACTTTGGTTCCCAACTATACACTTCCACATGAATCAAAATTTTAAGACCAACTCTTAAATTGTGCATCCATGTACAATTTCTCACTATACTTTAGTTCATCTTTTCTCAAATTGCATCTTTCTATTACGTTTACTTAGTGTTCCATGATACTCTTGCACTATTCAATCCTATGAACAATCATAAGTCTTGATGGTCTGGTGGACACCACGAGGTTCACAATAGTTAGAATCATGAAACTAGACACCTATTTGTCCAAGAGATTGGTTCTTACTTTCTAAGTTTATACTCTTTACATTCACCCATGAAACCATAACTAATGGTTAATCCCAATGATATTAAATCCAATCATATAGTTCATTACGCACTCTGATATAATTATAATCCACAAGTCAAAACTAACCACAAGATAAGAATTCCCATAAATTCAAAGTTTTTAAACCCAACCACACATGCCCTACAATTATGTCTTCCAAAATGTATACACTAACAATCTATCTTTGTCCCTCCTAGGGACTCTTAGTAAATAATCTAATGTACAACTTTGGCTAAATGTCAAGTTATATCTCCAAGATATGTGTTTTCAGTCCCCAAATCTTAAGCTCAAGTCAATAAGCCTTACAATCTTTTTCATAACACCCACGCGTCCAAATTCTTACGTTTAGATCAATCTTAATATCTCCATATTATTCACCAACTAGATTGAGACTAATTAGTTTCTTCATTCTGTTTCTATTACCCATAATATTAAATCCCCAAGATGATAATATTATGTTAGTTAGTATGATAACCTTAGTCTTTTATAAAAAATTCAGTTAACAGTTTCTCTACTTATGTTAAATCAACCTACATAGTTATTCATTAACCATAAAATGTTACATTTTCTATGTGTTAAAGGATTAATTGCATTAATTAAATAGTTAAAGGGTAAAAATTAAATGATATTGTTACTATTGGATGGACAAACAATATTTTGAAAATACAGGGCCTAAAGAGTAAAATTGGAAAGCTAAGGGACTAAGGAGCAAAAAGGAGAAAATTTAAGGGAAACTGCCCACGTCTGAACGATGGAACACCATCCAGATGCTGAAGCCCTGAATCAGGTTAAGTTCCAAGAAGAAAATAGACAAAATTCTAGGGAAAAAGCACCATTAGGACGGTGGAGGTTGGCGTCCGGACTGTGGTAAACTAACTTTGATGAAAAACTCTCCCATTGGTCTTCCTTGCCTACTCTTATCTCTTATTGGTCCACCATGGAGACTTTTGCGCAATGGAACTCCTATAAATACCCCCTCCCTCCATTTTAAAATCATGTTTTAAGTTTTAAAATAAAGGTTATCCAAGCCAACTCTCTCTTCTACATTTATTGAAGACCTCCTACTTTGAGGGTTAAACCTCTCTCACTTTCCCTAGCCTTGCCTTGGCCAAGAAAGAGCGGTGGTTCTTCAATTATACCTTAGGGAAGAGTTAGGAGCTTTTGTTTACATTTATTGGTTTGTACTATAATTCCAATCTTGCTTGGAATAATGAAGATCACCCACTTTTTTAAGTTTTCTATGACTATGAAGAGTGGGTAATTTTCATTAACTCTTTAGTTTGGAGGGAAGGACTTGTGTAATATTGTTGGACTTATAATTGATGAGCACAAAATATTGCATATTTACGGCCTCATTACATGCATTTTAACTCAACTTTGCATCTAAGTACTTAGAGTTAGCTGAAATTATGAATAATGTTGAATGTTTGATGTTACAGGTAATTATAGCGTAAATCATGTATTTTAGAATCTTGCAACTATGTGTGGATGTATGGTGAAGATATGGACTCATTACTTTAGGATTTGGAGGCTTAAAAGTAAATGAAATCAAGGAGGTGTCGGTGCTTGGCAACATAGCCACCAACACCTGCACTATTTGGTTGTAGTACCTCAGTTTTCTTCCTTTTTGACCATGATCCAGTTCAAAACATAAAAGTTGTAGATCTGGATGTCCTCTATATTGTGTCTAAATTTTAGCTCAATCAGATGGTTGGATCAAAAGTTATCATAATTCTACGAAAACTGATCCAGAGCAGACTGTACCAGTATGCAGTACCGATACTCTTCAACTACTAGTGTTCGCAGTACCGGTACGCTGCGCAAAATGCCCACATGCTTGGGAGTCCCACCATTTATTCTCCCACTTGTCCCCTGACTTCCCTTACACATTTGCGTGTCTCCTTCACCCTAGTTGAAAACTTTGGAGGCAATGGCATTAATGGGGATGGGAGAGAAGTGGGCAGCCATAATGGGGGTAGGCTAAGCTTGTCCTAGCTTGTCCAAGCCATCTTCTCAGCCTCCTATGGATGGGAGGCCTGCACATACATGCTAGAGGACCCTATGGACGAAAATGCAAGGCTTACAAACCATATATTCAGCATTCCACAAGCTTTGAGGGGGTGGCTACCTAAGCTTAGGAGTAGTCCAAGGAATAAGAAGATGAATAGTAGAAAAGCTTATGTTTTTGCATTTTCCTTTCCATTTCAGTTGTTGTAAGCTCTAAATCTCTTGTAATCCTTAACTCTTGCACTTTAATTTCATTTATTTCAAGTATATTGCAAGTTTAGTTACATGTTCTAGTTTCTACCATTGTTGCTTTCAAGTTTTGTTCATTTTCTAGCTTTAAAATGGGTATTGCATATTTTTCTTCATAGTTTAAGATTTCTTGCATTAAGTTAAGTTCCATGTTCCATTTCTTCATTATGTCTCTTTACATTATGCACGTCTTTCCTTTTTGCATGAGTAGCTAGAGTTTTAGTTGGCTAATCCAAGGGAGACCTCCTCTTGGGTATACCATTTCAACTCATCCCTTTTCCTCCCCTCGGTGTATGGTAGTTCGGTTTGATTGGGTTAAGTGTGGACTGGAGTATGAGTCTTTGATATCTCGTAGGCATTGTCATGGGTTATGCTTGGATCCTCACTTTTATTTTGTCCCTCACTTCCCATGAATCAATCGTTCATTTACGCACCATTGGAGGAAGGCTTCGAGTTGATTTGGGATTCCCATTGGAATGAACCTTTTGGATTAGCAACACTTGTTTTCATTTCATTTTCATCAAGAACACTAATCACCAAACTCAAAACTCAAAAAATTTTACATTTTTACATTTTCACAAAATCACCTTCGCACACTTGAACTTTCCTTCCCTGAGGAGACGACATTAGAATAATTTTCCAAGTAAAAAATGACATTCAAAAGACTCCTTGCTCTTGGGGAGCACTTTTGTTCACAACATTACACACATTTTGTACATTTCATATTCCACCATTATGTTGCCCCTTTTTTCCATCATTTCCAAGGGAGAGTGACACTCCCCCATTCCTATAATTCATACACATTGAGGGATGATGTTAAGAGGTTAGGGAATACAACGAAAAATATCAAGCATTTTTGGCGTCATTGCTAGGGAAGGTTAAGCGTCGAGTTCAAAGGTGATTTCGGACAGCATTGTTAAGTCCTGTGATTTTCATCACGGGCCAACGTATGTCATCTCTTTTTTAAATAGCTTGTGTTTTATGTAATGTCTTATATTTTTTATGATAATGTATTAAATGCCCCACATTATGAAAATGTGTGTTAGATTTGTGATGAGAATGGGCACATCACTAGTGAGTGCCCAATAAATGCCCCTTATTTTAAAAACGTTTATGAGATTTGTGGTGAGTATGAACACATCACTAGTGAGTGCCCAATAAATGCCCCTTATTTTGAAATTTTTTGGAGATTTGTGGTGAGTATGGACACATCACTAGTGAGTGCCCAATAAATTATCTAGTTCAAAACTTTGCATGTGAAGGTTCAAATTCAATTTTGGCCTCCCAAAATTTTTACCCCAACCATTTTGTTACACCGAGTTATACGAGTTATGGTTGGGAGAATGAACCTTATAATTTTTCATCCAATCTCACAACACCAAATGAATTTTGCCACTATCCAACATATGGGGACTCAGCCGAAGAAGAATTGGAAAATATTTTGTGCGATTTCATACAATACAAAACGAAAGTCATTGCCCAAATAACCCAAGACCTTATTACATTGAATCATGCTATAAGTACTATGTGTGAAGAACAACATCTAGAGCATAGTCAATGTATTGAGGATGATCATCTCAATGGAATGCATATCGATGTTGAATCTCCCACCATTCTTGATTGTAAAACATTTAATGATGATATTATCTCACATGAGGCTAATGAGCCCAAGGTCATTTTGCTATCTAAGAGTGGTGTTGAGGTTCACATTTTTCAACTTAGGGAGGGCATTGAAATGGAGTTAAGTGTAGAGACTTTTAAGGAGAAATTGTATACTCCATTGTGGGAATTGCATAAACGTACCTACACATCTATTTGGTTGAGCTTTTTGAATCGTTATCCTTTATATTGTTGGATAGATTGGTTAGGAAGGACATTTATACAACAAAAAGCTTTTAAAATCAAAAAAATCAATGGGCGCAAACTCATATCCGAATTGAAGCCGGATTGACATATGCCCTTTTTATTTTGTTTCCATGTACATATCAGTTAGATTTGTTTTATTATTATATTTTTATTTTCGTAATGTTGTAGTGTAGATTTTAGAATGAAGGTTGTTTACCACTTCCTAATTTGGACTTATTGCACTTTGAGCATCATTGTAGCAAATCATATAGGGTATATCATGTTCTAGTCTAAGTTGGGGGGTGTAAAAAAAAGAAAAGCTTTTAGTGTTTTATTTTTTCCATTAATGGGTATATATATAGAGAGAGAGAGAAAAAAAGGTGGGGTATCTTATTTCCCATGTTACTTTCATTTTTTTCATTGCATGATTCCTTGTGCATTTAGGACAATGCATGGTTCAAGTTGGGGACTGAGGTGCACCATTTGCATGTTCCACCATTTTTTGTACATAATAGTTGGAAATGTAAAAATTTTTAAATTTTTGGACAATTCTTGGTGAAAAATATCCAATATTGAACTATATTCGCCTATCCTAATGGTTATGGGATTTGTGATTACTTGATCTTTCATTTTGAACTTTGAATACATGAGAACATTATAGAAGTTTATCCTATTGATAAAAGTATCACATACTTGTTTGCTTTTGAACTCAACCATAAGTGCACCATGAACCTGTAATTTTGGCAATTTATGGATTTAGTCCACATTTTCTAAAACCAGGTAAATTTAAACTTTTGAAAATAAGGGCAAAACGATAATTTTGTCGCTACAGTATGGGTCGAAAACCTGAAATTTTCTAGAACTCGGATGACAAAACGGACTTCACTGTTGGATTCATCTTGCGAGATTTAGTTACCCTGTCAAATTTCATCGAATTCTGAGATACTAAGATTTTTCATGTTTTTCGACGCAGTTGAGTCTCAGGTGACCCAAAAAACGGGATTTTGGCAAAAATTTTAAAAGTTGNTGAGATTTAGTTACCCTGTCAAATTTCATCGAATTCTGAGATACTAAGATTTTTCATGTTTTTCGAGGCAGTTGAGTCTCAGGTGACCCAAAAAACGGGATTTTGGCAAAAATTTTAAAAGTTGGGAAATAATTTGAGGTAATTTAAAATAAAAATATTTTAAACTTAAACCAGGATAAAATTTAATTGTTTCGGAGTTAAAATGGACCAGGAAAGAATGGGTTGTGTGGCTCATTATGAGCCAAGGATTTTAGGACTATAAAAAGGGCAAGAAATCAGACTTCTTCCCCACCATTGTCAACTGGTCTTCACATTAAAAGAAAAGAGAGAGCAAGAGAGGAAAAAAGAGAGAAACTCACATTCTCTCTACGATCTACAACGCTACGGTGCTCGAATCGACACAAGCCAAGAACTAAAGTTACTCCTCTCGTCGAGAGCTACGCGTCTATACCAAAAACAACGATTTTCACCGAAGATTCAAAGACAAATTTTTGGGAAATCAAGAACTTGGAGCTTGTTTTGGTGTTTTTGAAGTCTCCACACTTCAAAGAGGTAGGGGTTTCCCTACCTTGGTTCATTTCCTCCCTATAGTGTATGTGAAATGTGTAGGTTATTAAAGAGTATATATATATATCACTCACCTATGCATGTGAAATAAATAAAATGGGAATGAAAAAGGGTGTAGAAATGGCTTAGGTCAATTTCTAGTTGTATGTGATATGTGGGAATCACTTGTGAAATCCCTTGAAAATTGAATGTGTTAGTAGCATGAGCTATGTATAACATGTGTGTTGTGAATTGTGATTAAATAGCAAATGTTATTTTATGCCTTGAGGAAGTAGGTGTAGAATGGGTTTGATTCAAGTCCTACTTTGTTTTGCTATGTGGAAGTACTTGTGTAATTTCTTGGATGGAAGTTATGTGTGCTTTAATATNGCTTAGGTCAATTTCTAGTTGTATGTGATATGTGGGAATCACTTGTGAAATCCCTTGAAAATTGAATGTGTTAGTAGCATGAGCTATGTATAACATGTGTGTTGTGAATTGTGATTAAATAGCAAATGTTATTTTATGCCTTGAGGAAGTAGGTGTAGATTGAATTTGTTTTAAAATATATTCCTTTGATGGGAAACATTCAAGAATGAATGGGTTTTATAAACCATGGATTGCATTTTTCAAAAGGTGATCTTTGGATGTATTCCATCAAAGACAAATGTTTTACACATATGCATCACATTGTGTGGTGGGAGCCGGTGTGGACTCGGGATTAGATGCATGAGTGAGTCTCATCTCATTTCATGGCATGACATTATCATGTTCCAACATTGAATGCATTATTCTTGTTTGGAATGAAAAAGGTTGGTTATTTGTTGCATGTGCACATTTCATATGCACTTAGGATGGGGAGTAGCCTCTGTAGGAAATATTCTACTGGGCGTTGGCTCACCCTATACGGGAAACATTTCAGGTGCAGGGTGCGCACCGACAAAGGACTCTTATTCGGGGCCTCAAGGGTGAAGAGGGGCCGACATGTGACCTTTAACCATCACTGTTTTGTAAACTTTTGTTCAAACTATGTTTGGCATGCAATATATGTAAAAGAATTGTAACCTTGAACTTTGATTAATTATTTTAATGCATAATTTATGATGTGGGAGTATGGACAAATGGACCCGGTGTGGTCAATATGGTATGTTGGACCTTGAATGGGTCATATGATTGTATGGTATACAGGTTGTATCTTGTGTGGAGCTCTTCGTACAAAGGAGACTCCGCCAATTTTGTTAAATTATGGATCCCGTTAAATGAGACACAATGGTATGGTATCGAGTTATACGATCTCCACAAGTATTCCACAGGTTGATGGGTGATCAATGGGACCCCCGATTTTTGGGACGTCTCAGTTTGGTATCAGAGCTTAGGTCATAGATCTTATGTGGCCTTGTGATAAATGAGTCTATCATCTTCCATTGAAAGGGTGAAAGTGGTTTAGAGCCCTAGGTAATGCGAAAACCTAAGATTGATGGGCATTGTGTTTAGACTATTGCATGCATTATACATCTCATCTTATGTGCTTACATTGTTACATGTTATATGCTACATGCTATGTGAATGATACACATGAGGATATACATAGTAAAATGTATATAGAATGGAAACATTAGGGTTAGAAAACCCAAAGTATGTTTTGGAATAAAGAAATGAACGGTATGGTTCATTGTGTAAGTGTTTACTAGTAGAGGGTATAAGCACTACTAGTGACACAAGGAGAAAAATCTCCAAATTTTAAATGTGATCCCTATTTTGGGACACAATGTGATTGTTTGATTGTTATTTGACATGTGTGTAGATGGCAACAAGAGGAAGGGGACGTCGGGGTGGACGGAACACTAACCAACCACCACCGACTCTTGACCAAAAAGCTTTAATGGAGGCTATTGGTATGGCGGCTACCACCATTGCACAAGCTAGTGCTACAACGGCTACCACTGCACAGACTAGTGCAAGTGGAGGACAAGGAGGCTCAAGAAACCTTCAGAAGTTCAAAGCACACCAACCTCCGGCGTTTTTGGGAGGAGCGGACCCTATGGTGGCTGACCATTGGTTCCGCCAAGTGGATAAGGTGTTGCGGGCAATGGAGATCACCTCCGACGCCACCAAGATAACTCTAGTTACATTCCAGTTGGAGGGGGAATCCCAAGTATGGTGGGATTGGGTGAAAGACTCCAAGAACTTGGAGGCCATGACATGGGTAGAGTTCAAGGAACTCTTTATGGGGAAATACTTCCCGGCGGCTGCGAGGCATGCAAAGGCCCGGGAGTTCCTAGATCTGAGGCAAGGAACGATGTCAGTGATGGAATACGTGGCTAGATTCACCGAGTTAGCACGTTTTGCCGACCAATATGTGGCCACAGATATGGCCAAAGTTAGGAAATTTGAGGATGGGCTAAAGTTATCCATCCGAGGGAAAACCGTTGGTCTTCTTCTGTAAGACTTCGACTTGATGGTCACGACAGCTTTGGCCATTGAGAGAGAAGTGGACGATGCAAGAAACATCTGGGAGGCGGGTGCGAAGGATAAGAAGAAGGAGGGGCAATCCTCTTCTTATAGTTCTGGAAAGAGGCAGAGGACTTTTCCTCCACAAGGGTTTCAGGGAGAGGGCCGTAGCCATCAGGCCCAAGGCCAAGGCCAATCTTCGCAAGGTGGGAGACACTTTAGGGCTCCTAGCCAGACAAACTCATGGGCATGATTTCATTGCCATCAGCCGGGACACATGAAGAGGGATTGTGCTCAAATGTAGGGATCCCAGGGTCATGGGTCATCGCATTCTCAGATTTTAGTGGGGCAACCATAGATGTATGTTGCTCCTCACTACCCCCACCATGGGTTAGGGCAGCCAGTACCAGTTTCAAGGTGCTGCACAAGGCCCTACTTCTTCTCGTGTGGGGACACCGCAAATTGGTTAGATGTGTCAGGCAATAGGTCGAGGTCAAGGACAAGGTTCACAAGCCGGGACTTCGGGGACACAGGGGCGTGTCTACGCTATGGTGCCACAGACTAAGCCGACAGATCTGTCGGTGATACAGGGTACATTCTTACAGTCATTTAGTATTATTTGACTATTGCATATGCATGTGATTGTATGTATGTGGGTGTGAATTTTGGGACAAAATTCTTTTAAGGGGGGAAGAATGTAAAACCCGATAAATTTAAACTTTTGAAAACAAGGGTAAAATGGTAATTTGGATCTCGATAAATGGGACACAATGGTATGGTATCGAGTTATACGATCTCCACAGGTATTCCGCGCATTTATGGGTGATCAACGGGACCCCCGATTTTTAGGGCATCACACATTTAGTGCTTGACATGAATAATGGAGATAAGTAAGAACCCATGTGAACTTTAGTGTCAATCCTTGTTTGGAGGGAACTTACATTTACTCAAAGAACAAATTTTCAAATTCTAAATTTGTTCAGTAATCTCATTATGTTTGTTTTGGTTAGGTGCATTTGGATAGTTGATCGACTTTGTCTTGAAATGCAATGTGCTCTCCCATGCCTATCTAGAAATGATCTTAGGCCATCTTTGAAATGCTTTGAGCCTTAGCCATTTTCTTGGAAAAATCTATCCCTAGTGCCATGTTTCAGCCTTGTTGAAAATTCATTTCCATGCCAAAAAATTGACCAAGCTAGTGCAAAATGATTACAATTACCACACCTTGGTTGTTCCAAGAGCTAACCACGATAGAATATAAAAGAGAAGGAATGGTGATGTGGAAACTCAAAAAAAAAAAAAGGGATGAATGATGTGGAATTCAAATGTTGAATGAAAAAGAATGAGTAATCCAAGAAAAGGGAGAAGAAAAGGATGACGGAAGAAACGAATGATCAAAAGAAAAAGAAATAAAGAGTGAAGTGATGGTGTCGATTGAAAATCCCATAGAAAGGGAGATCTTTTTGAAATTAATGTCATGCACTCGGAACAACCCTCTTTGTTATCCTATATCCTTCATTTCACTTACCTTAATATCACCCCAAGGCTTCATTACAACCCGTGAAAGTCCTAAATGATCTAGAGAACCATGGGGGATGGATACTTTTAAAAAAAAAAAAGAGAAGTTGATTTTCCTATCTAATGCTCTAGCATTCCTTTCATGAGATTATGTCAAGGTTGTTTCATTGTTATACATGTACTTCATTTTTGGGATTATATGTGAGCATACTTCGTTTTGTGCACAAGATTCTATCTCACATATGCACGTGGAGCGCATGCCAGGATAATCATAGTATGATTCATTGTTGAGAGAAACCCTTGGTGAGTTTTGCATCAAAGTTGAATTTGGATAGCTAAGTGAATGTGGATTCCGTTGAGTAAATGCTTNCTGAAAATCCCATAGAAAGGGAGATCTTTTTGAAATTAACGTCATGCACTCGGAACAACCCTCTTTGTTATCTTATATCCTTCATTTCACTTACCTTAATATCACCCAAGGCTTCATTACAACCCGTGAAAGTCCTAAATGATCTAGAGAACCATGGGGGATGGATACTTTAAAAAAAAAAAAGAGAAGTTGATTTTCCTATCTAATGCCCTAGCATTCCTTTCATGAGATTATGTCAAGGTTGTTTCATTGTTATACATGTACTTCATTTTTGGGATTATATGTGAGCATAATTCGTTTTGTGCACAAGATTCTATCTCACATATGCACGTGGAGCGCATGCCAGGATAATCATAGTATGATTCATTGTTGAGAGAAACCCTTGGTGAGTTTTGCATCAAAGTTGAATTTGGATAGCTAAGTGAATGTGGATTCCGTTGAGTAAATGCTTTAAATTACATGTTCATTTCACACACACACACGAGTTTTGAAAGAAAATATGTAGGTGTATACTCTAGAATAGCATTTAAAGCTATGATGATACTCATGTGCGATTGGTTCGGGTGTGCGGAGCAAGTTGTTTTTGACATTCCAGCGCTATTTAGGATGCAAGAATATGCTTTAAATATTGGATAATAGGAAAAGAAGTTTGTAGGTACCTTCAATAGTTTCACGAGACAACTCGTCCACTAGGGATCACCTAGGGGTTAAAGGCTTGTTGCATATGTTAAATGCAATTGCTTTATTTGCTTGATTTTTACATTTTGTTTGCTAGGGACTAGTAAAACTTAGGTTGGGGGGTGTGATAAGCATAAAATATTGCATATTTAATGGCCTCAGTACATGCATTTTAACTCAATTTTGCATGTTAGTACTTAGAGTAAGCCGAAATTATGAATAATGTTGAATTTTTGATGTTGTAGGTAATTATAGCATAAATCATGTATTTTAGAACCTTTCAACTATGTGTGGATGTATGGTGAAGATATGGACACATTACTTGAGGATTTGGAGGCTTAAAAGTGAAAAACATCAAGAGGTATCGGTGCTTGGCAACATAGGCACCCGCACCAGCACCATTTGGTTGTAGTACCTCAGTTTTCCTCATTTTTGACCATGCTCAACTTTGAATTTGAAGCATTATTAAACATGAAAGTTGTAGCTCTGGATGTTCTATGTCTTTTATCAAAATTTCAGCTTAATCGGATGGTTGGATCAAAATTTATGACAATGGTATGAAAACTGGTCCAGAATAGACTGTACTAGTATGCAGTACTGGTACTCTTCAACTACTGGTGTTCGCAGTACCGGTACGCAGCGCAGAATGTCTGCAAATCATGCTCCACTTACTTGGGGGTCCCACCATTGATTCTTCCACTTGTCCCCTAACTTCCCTTACACATTTACATGCCTCCTACACCCTAGTTGAAGACTTTGGAGGCAATGGCATTAATGGGGATGGGAAAGAAGAGGGAAGCCATAATGGGTGCTGGCTAAGCTTTTCCTAGCCTATCCAAGCCATCTTCTCAGCCTCCTATGGATGGGAGGCCTGCACACACATGCTAGAGGACCCTATGGACATAAATGCAAGGCTTACACACCATATATTCAACATTCCACAAGCTTTGAGGGGGTGGCTACCTATGCTGAGGAGTAGTCCTAGGAAGAAGAAGATGAATAGTAGAAAAGCTTATGTTTTTGCNACACACCATATATTCAACATTCCACAAGCTTTGAGGGGGTGGCTACCTAAGCTGAGGAGTAGTCCTAGGAAGAAGAAGATGAATAGTAGAAAAGCTTATGTTTTTGCATTTTTCTTTCCATTTCAGTTGTTGTAAGCTCTAAATTTCTTGTAATCCTTTTGTACTTTAATTTCATTTATTTCAAGTATATTGCAAGTTTAGTTACATGTTCTAGTTCCTACCATTGCTGCTTTCAAGTTTTCTTCATTTCCTAGCTTTAAAATGGGTATTGCATATTTTTCTTCATAGTTTAAGATTTCTTGCATTAAGTTAAGTTCCATGTTCCATTTCTTCATTATATCTCTTTACATTATGCATGTCTTTCCTTTTTGCATAAGTAGCTAAAGTTTTAGTTGGCTAATCCAAGGGAGACCACCTCTTGGGTATATCATTTCAACTCATCCCCTTTCCTCCCCTTGGTGTACGGTAGTTCAGTTTGACTGGGTTAAGTGTGGACCGGAGTGTAAGTCTTTGATATCCCGTAGGCATTGTCACGGATTATGCTTGGATCCTCACTTCCATTTTGTCCCTCACTTCACATGAATCAATCGTTCATTTACGCACAACTGGAGGAAGGCTTCGAGTTGATTTCGGATTCCCATTGGAATGAACCTTTTGGATTAGCCAACACTTGTTTTCATTTCATTTTCATCAAGAACACTAATCACCAAACTCAAAACTTAAAAGATTTTACACTTTTACATTTTCACAAAATCACATTCACACAGTTGAACTTTCCTTCCCTGAGGAGACGACCTTGGAATACTTTTCCAAGTAAAACACGACATTCAAAAGACTCCTTGCGTTTGGGGAGCACTTTTGTTCACAACATTACACACATTTTGTACAATTCATATTCCACCATTCTGTTGCCCCTTTTTCCCCATCATTCCGAGGGAGCGTGACACTCCCGCGTTCCTATAAGCCATACACATTGAGGGATGATGTTATGGGGTTAGGGAATACAATGAAAAACATCAAGCAATAATATGTTGCATTTTCAGTCTATGCTTTATTGTAATATATCTCCCTTAAATGATGGATGATACATTCCTTTAATGTTTTGTTCTTTGTATTCCTAATGTATATGTTAGGTTATGCTCATGGTTGATGCAAGTACTGAGCTAGATTTTATTGTCATTTCCATTCAATCCTTTTTACATTATGTACTTCATGTATGAGTCAATGACTCACTAAGCAAGGCTTTATATAAAAATTGGGAGATTTGTTGAAGACGGGCTAAGTCTCAGCATATCCAATGCTTTTGGTTCAATGCATAATGCAGAGCTATGTTTTTCATTAAATTATAAACCTTCTAATCAACTATCAGAGTGAACTTTCGAATGGTTGTTACACCTTCAGGTTTACTGGGGCAATTGGTTGTGGTATGGGGCATAGNTATTTTTACATTTTTTTTGCTAGGGACTAGTAAAACTTAGGTTGGGGGGGTGTGATAAGCATAAAATATTGCATATTTAATGGCCTCAGTACATGCATTTTAACTCAATTTTGCATGTTAGTATTTAGAGTAAGCCGAAATTATGAATAATGTTGAATTTTTGATGTTGTAGGTAATTATAGCATAAATCATGTATTTTAGAACCTTTCAACTATGTGTGGATGTATGGTGAAGATATGGACACATTACTTGAGGATTTGGAGGCTTAAAAGTGAAAAACATCAAGAGGTATCGGTGCTTGGCAACATAGGCACCCGCACCAGCACCATTTGGTTGTAGTACCTCAGTTTTCCTCATTTTTGACCATGCTCAACTTTGAATTTGAAGCATTATTAAACATGAAAGTTGTAGCTCTGGATGTTCTATGTCTTTTATCAAAATTTCAGCTTAATCGGATGGTTGGATCAAAATTTATGACAATGGTATGAAAACTGGTCCAGAATAGACTGTACTAGTATGCAGTACTGGTACTCTTCAACTACTGGTGTTCGCAGTACCGGTACGCAGCGCAGAATGTCTGCAAATCATGCTCCACTTACTTGGGGGTCCCACCATTGATTCTTCCACTTGTCCCCTAACTTCCCTTACACATTTACATGCCTCCTACACCCTAGTTGAAGACTTTGGAGGCAATGGCATTAATGGGGATGGGAAAGAAGAGGGAAGCCATAATGGGTGCTGGCTAAGCTTTTCCTAGCCTATCCAAGCCATCTTCTCAGCCTCCTATGGATGGGAGGCCTGCACACACATGCTAGAGGACCCTATGGACAAAAATGCAAGGCTTACACACCATATATTCAACATTCCACAAGCTTTGAGGGGGTGGCTACCTAAGCTGAGGAGTAGTCCTAGGAAGAAGAAGATGAATAGTAGAAAAGCTTATGTTTTTGCATTTTTCTTTCCATTTCAGTTGTTGTAAGCTCTAAATTTCTTGTAATCCTTTTGTACTTTAATTTCATTTATTTCAAGTATATTGCAAGTTTAGTTACATGTTCTAGTTTCTACCATTGCTGCTTTCAAGTTTTCTTCATTTCCTAGCTTTAAAATGGGTATTGCATATTTTTCTTCATAGTTTAAGATTTCTTGCATTAAGTTAAGTTCCATGTTCCATTTCTTCATTATATCTCTTTACATTATGCATGTCTTTCCTTTTTGCATAAGTAGCTAAAGTTTTAGTTGGCTAATCCAAGGGAGACCACCTCTTGGGTATATCATTTCAACTCATCCCCTTTCCTCCCCTTGGTGTACGGTAGTTCAGTTTGACTGGGTTAAGTGTGGACCGGAGTGTAAGTCTTTGATATCCCGTAGGCATTGTCACGGATTATGCTTGGATCCTCACTTCCATTTTGTCCCTCACTTCACATGAATCAATCGTTCATTTACGCACAATTGGAGGAAGGCTTCGAGTTGATTTGGGATTCCCATTGGAATGAACCTTTTGGATTAGCCAACACTTGTTTTCATTTCATTTTCATCAAGAACACTAATCACCAAACTCAAAACTTAAAAGATTTTACACTTTTACATTTTCACAAAATCACATTCACACAGTTGAACTTTCCTTCCCTGAGGAGACGACCTTGGAATACTTTTCCAAGTAAAACACGACATTCAAAAGACTCCTTGCGTTTGGGGAGCACTTTTGTTCACAACATTACACACATTTTGTACAATTCATATTCCACCATTCTGTTGCCCCTTTTTCCCCATCATTCCGAGGGAGCGTGACACTCCCGCGTTCCTATAAGCCATACACATTGAGGGATGATGTTATGGGGTTAGGGAATACAATGAAAAACATCAAGCAATAATATGTTGCATTTTCAGTCTATGCTTTATTGTAATATATCTCCCTTAAATGATGGATGATACATTCCTTTAATGTTTTGTTCTTTGTATTCCTAATGTATATGTTAGGTTATGCTCATGGTTGATGCAAGTACTGAGCTAGATTTTATTGTCATTTCCATTCAATCCTTTTTACATTATGTACTTCATGTATGAGTCAATGACTCACTAAGCAAGGCTTTATATAAAAATTGGGAGATTTGTTGAAGACGGGCTAAGTCTCAGCATATCCAATGCTTTTGGTTCAATGCATAATGCAGAGCTATGTTTTTCATTAAATTATAAACCTTCTAATCAACTATCAGAGTGAACTTTCGAATGGTTGTTACACCTTCAGGTTTACTGGGGCAATTGGTTGTGGTATGGGGCATAGACCTTCCGATAAACCTAACGGTTGTTGTGTTATGGTTTTATATTAAATACCTTTCGATTAACTTACCGTTGACATGGGGGTAAATTGTAGTATGGTAACACTATCATAAACTCAAGCAATGACATACATGTCACGTTCCCCAAACTAAAGGTGTTCTTTTTTATTTATTGCAAACTCATTTTTTTACGAGCTCCATTTTCATGCACTAAGCTTACACCATAATCCACTGTTTCACAATCTTTCTATAGGTTTTGTTCACCCTTTTTTGTTTAGGTCTCCAATAGATAACTCCCTCTATAATTGACATCAGACTTCACCTATAACTTAACCACTTATACTTGGGTCTGTGTGATAAAAATCAATGAGTTGGAAGAGATTCATGAGTTGGAGATTAATGAGTTGGAAGAGATTCGTAGGGATGCATACAAGAGCTTTAGAATTTACAAAGAAAGGGCTAAAATTTTCCATCGCAAATCCATTTTATGGAAGATATTTGAGCCCAGCCAAAAAGTTCTCTTGTATAATTATCGCCTCTACATTTTCCAAGGGAAGCTTCGTCTATTCAAGGTCACTGGCCAAAGACTTAAGCCATTCTCTGAGAGTTTTGAACTCGAGGAGGTTGAAGATGAATTGGTTGATCCAATATACCCAGATCTTGTTATGGAGTAGTTTTTCAGTAAATCTTAGTGTATAGTTGTTACCTTTTTTTTTATTTTACTAGTTAAATTGTTGACTTACTTTCTTTTGTATATAGTGTTTTCATTTTTTTTTGCAACTGGTGGTGTTTTTGTTAAAGCTCAATGCGAGGTGTTTCCTTACCCTCCTTGTATTTAATTCTCATTGCATATCTTTTTTGTTGCACTAAGAACAATGCTTAGTTCAAGTTAGGGGGGTGAGGTGCATCATTTACATGTTATACCATTTTGTTGATGTTAAGCTGAAAAATTGATGAAATTTTAAAATTTTTTGGAAAAAAAATTCAATATTAAACTATATTTTTCCTTCTAACTATTATGAGACCTATGTTTGATTGACCTAAAATTTGAACTTTTAACATATGAATGTACCAAGTTTATCCTATGCTTAAGTATCACATACATGTCCTCGTTCAAGCTCAACCAAAATGTACCATGGAAGTATATTTTTTGTAGTTTACTAAATGAGATCCACATCATATAGGGTTTGACATAAATAGTGGAGATGAATGAAGTACCCTTGTGAGCTATTGTGACATTCTCTTTGTTAGAGGGTTAACTTACATGTACTCAAAAAAACAATTTTTTCAATTCAATTATGTTCAATAATCTCATTATTCTTGTTTTGGTTAGTGTTCAAAATGATAGTTAATTGATTTAATCTGGAATGTATAGTAGTACTTTGTCATATATCTCTGAGAATTGATTTTAGGCCTTCTTTGATCCACTTTGAGCCTTAGCCTTTCCGTTTAAAATATTGTCCCTAGTCACCGTGATTGAGCTACAAATGAAAATTTTGTTTCCTTAACCACATGTTTGACCAAGCCATGTTTAACATGTTTTCCCTACCTTGGTCATCCGGAGATGAACAATCCTTATATTGAAAGTAGGGAAGATGTGATGGTGGGAAATGACAAAAGAGATGATGTATGCATGAATTGAAAAAAATTTCAAAAAAAGGCAAAAGTAAAGAAAAAGGGAAAAAAAGGGCTAAAAAGAAAGAAGAAGGGAATTGAAATGAAGATGGATAATAAAAAAAAAACAAAAAAGTAACCCCAATGCCACGTTATAACTGGAATAATTCCTTTTTGATCTTGAGGATAAGTGACAAAAGAATGTTCTAAAAGAAAAAGGAAGTCAATTACACTGTGTTAAATTGCCCTAACATTCCATTCATGAGATTATGCCAATGTCATTTCAATTGTTGAACATGCACTTCAATTTTGGACTACATGTGACCTTTATTTCATTTTTGAATACAAGATTCTGCTTCACATATGAACATTGAGAGAACGTCATATAATCATAGATTTATTCACCCTAAGAGGACACTCTTGATGAGAATTACATCGAAGTTGAATTTGGATAGCTAAAATAGATGTGGAGGTTTTTGGGTAAATTGCTTAAACTGCATGCCCATTTCACACACACAGACACGAGTCTTGAAGGGAGATGTTTAGGTGAGTACTTTTGAATAACATTTAAGTCTATGGTGTGACTCATGAGTTACTACATCGGGTGAATGCAAAAAAATTGTTCAAGACACCCCNGACACGAGTCTTGAAGGGAGATGTTTAGGTGAGTACTTTTGAATAACATTTAAGTCTATCGTGTGACTCATGAGTTACTACATCGGGTGAATGCAAAAACATTGTTCAAGACACCCCCCAGCTGGTTAGGATGATGAAATATGTTGTAAATATTTGAGTTGGAAAAAAAGGGAAGCATTTAGGTAGCTTCACTGTACACCTTCATGGCACAAACTCGTCCACTAGGGATCACCTAGTGGCTTAAAAATGTAGTGAGTAGGGTAGGAAGGGATCATGAATACCATAGATCTTGTTTTGCACTTTACTTGGTGGTTTTCATTTTGTTAGACTTAGAATTCCATGACACGCGTTTTGAATTTTTCAAATTAAATATCATTGCAATTTCTTCCATGAATTTGGGCAAAGTCAAAAAGTAGATTGTTAGAGTTAGATTATAGTCAAATAAGTGTGGATGAGTGGTGAATAGATAGACACATTATAAGGATTTGCAGGCTTCAAAAGTGAAATAAATCAAGGACGTATCGGTACCCTGGTATTTCTAATTTTTGACCATGATCTAATTCCTATCTGAAAAAGTAAAAAACATAAAAGTTGTACATCTAGATGTCCTCTATCATGTATCAAAATTTTAGCTCAATCAGATAGTGGAATCAAAAGTGACGATAAGTCTATCACAACTGGTCTGAGCTGTCATTAAAGCTCACTGTCATCGAGGTACCGGTACCTCATCAATAGGTATCGGTACTATTGTTAAAAAAAATNGTTAGCTCAATCAGATAGTGGAATCAAAAGTGATGATAAGTCTATCACAACTGGTCTGAGCTGTCATTAAAGCTCATTGTCATCGAGGTACCGGTACCTCATCAATAGGTATCGGTACTATTGTTAAAAAAAATCAAAAAAATTTGGGTCAAAGTCCAGATTTGACCGAGAATATCCCATAATTTCCACTAGATCTATATATATCTATCTTTTAGGAGTTTTGAGGAGGGAAGTAAGGTCAGAGAGGGAGGCTACCTAATCTTAGGAGTAGTGTAGAGAGAGAAGGCTAGGGTTTTTGCTTTTCCTTNTAATTTCCACTAGATCTATATATATCTATCTTTTAGGAGTTTTGAGGAGGGAAGTAAGGTCAGAGAGGGACGCTACCTAATCTTAGGAGTAGTGTAGAGAGAGAAGGCTAGGGTTTTTGCTTTTCCTTCACCATTTTCATTCTTTTATGCTTCAATCTACATGTAATCTTTCTTTCTATCACATTAATGTCATTTATTTCAAGTTTTATTGAGTTTAGCTAGGGTTTACTAGTTCTATGCTTGTATTTGAGTATTTTCTCTTTAAGCTTTACATTTTGGGTATGAATGCTATTTCTTTTGTAGTTTAAACTTTTTATTACATTAATACAAGTTCATGTTTGATTTCATTACAATGCTTTACTCTTTCATGTTTGTTCTTGCCTTTATCATGAGTAGATAAACCTTTAGTTAGCTAATCCTTTGTTTGGGTAGGTGGAATCAATTCTCTTTCATTCTTCCTTATAGTGCAAAGTATTTGATTTGACTAGGTTGAGTGCAGATGAATGTGGTTGTAGGCTTTGGATACACAGTAGACTTGTCACAGGGTATACTCATGTCCAAGCAACTACATACATCTCTCCCTTCCTACGAATCAATCAAACAACTAGGCACCATTGGTGGAATGGAATGAATTGATTTGGCATACCCATTAGAATGAAATCCATGGATTATCCAACCCTTTTGTACTTGCAAATTTCTCAAAATACAAACCACCAAACATCGAATCACAATATTTTTCATTTCTCCTTTTTACAAATCATGTTTGAAATACTTGACCTCTCCTTCCATGAGGAGACGCCCTTGGAGCACTGTTCCAAGTAAAACACGACATTATGTGTCTCACTACACTTGGGGAGCATTTTTGCACCATCATATGTTTTTTGTTCATCCACACATATTTTCCCTACATCTTACACGACCTTGAGTGAGAGTGACACTCACCCTTCATTATAAGCTATACACATAATCAAGTTCATGTGGGAAGTGAGGGAAAACAAACAAAGCACTTATCCATTTGATACGAGTACCTAGCTTAGCAGAACACTCGGCTACTGGTACCTTGTGTTCTAAAACTTTAAAATCGAGGGCTCAAAGGGTAAAATGAGGATGTCTTTTCATATTCTTTATTTCCCTTTCTCTCAAACACTCTCTCCTCACTTTAGAACCCCTAGAACTTCCATTAAGACTTATTGGTAAGTCTCTAATCTCCATTTCATCAATCAACTCTCAGATTTTAGTGACTATGGCATTGAAAGGTAAGAAAAATGCTCTCCACTTTGACTTGATTTCTTTGATTTGGGAATGGATTTTTCCATTTGTAATATTTGGGTTGTTGGTGGTGTTGATGGCAGTCACCAGGAGAGTGGTTTCCTCCTAGCGAAAACAAATGGGCAAGAGTGTTCGTAGGAAGACCTAGGATGTTAGCCCAAGTTTGAATGAGCCTAGAAAGAAAAAGAAAAGTGATCATTCGAAGATGCTTGGGGTTATGAATGTGACTTGAGATTCAAGTCGATAGGAATACTTTGGGGCCTTGGGATGTTGTGTTGAGAACCATTGAAAATCATGGTCTACATTTTTGGTTAGAGAAGGTGAAAGGGTATATGCTTCCCTTGTGTCTAGAGTTCTATAAGGCATTGATGGATGTGAAGTGTTGAGAACCGCATTGAGGGGAAAGACGATTGGTGTTACCCTAGCATCAATAGTTGTGATCCTGACGTACTAGAGGCTTGCAGCAAACAAAATCGATTACTCCCATCCCACTAAGCAAAAGAAGGAGCCTCATGAGTACACGTAGTTGATGTATAAAGACACCATATGTTTCAAAGGAAAAATCCATACTGGTGGGCTCAAGCACAATTATGGGGTCATGCATAAAATCCTCCAGTATAATATTCTACCAAAGGGGCAAAAAAGAAGTCGGGGGTAGAGAAGATGGCTCTACCATACGATTTCATGGCGGGGGTCCCAGATGGACATTGCGAGGATGATCTAGGAGGTTATAAAAGATTACACCAAGGTCGTTAATCCAAGGGAAATCATGTCGTATGCCCATTTGGTCTCCTAGATCTACTTAAGGGCCCTGGTGAAAGTACTCTCGAGCGATATGATGTTCCATCCTGAGTTTGGCCTAATTGGTAAACAAAGTAGTAAGAAAATAAAAGCTATGACTAGGGCAACTGGGCATCCAGAAGAGAGGACTAAGCCACCTACATCCACATTTGCTCTAGTAAGGACTATTCCCCAACAACTATCTAGGATTGAGGGTAAGTTGATGGACAAAGGGAAGGCCATAGTCCAGGACAGGGGGACTTTGGAGCTATTGATGTTGATGATGAAGAGAGTCTACGAGTAGGCATTCCCAAGAGAGCCTCTACCTGTGGTACCTCTAGCACCAGTGCCACCAGTTATTTCTATTGAGGTTCCACTAGTCGATATTCCCGATATTCCTTAACCTACTCCCAGGGCTAGTACTTCTACACAGCCTATTACTACACCTCCTTTGATTATTATGCTAGAAGTTGAGGCCTCTAGTGATAAGAAGGAGGGTGATGATGAGGAGTAAAAAGGTAGTGATGATGAGTTTTGGTGGTGATAAGGTTGATGATGATGGGGGCAGATGAGTAGGTGGGAGAGGAAGAAGAAGTGAGTGCAACCATGAGCGATGAAGGAGCCACTAGTGATTGTCCTTTCTTTTGTTTTGTAAATTTTTAGGAACTTTAGGTTAGTCGAAGCAAGTTTAGGTTGACAAGCCTAGGCAGAAGAATCATTAGGAGAATAGGCCATTTTGTGTTCTTTTTTTTAATGAAAGACAGTGTTTCTGAATGAAAAAACAATATTTTTGTGTGTTTAACTTTTCCCTAAATGCATTGGCTCAATTGCAATTTGATTTAATTGTTTTGAATTATTTTATTTAATGATTAACATGTATGGGAGTTTTATTGTTGGTTTANAAATAGGCCATTTTGTGTTCTTTTTTTTAATGAAAGACAGTGTTTCTGAATGAAAAAACAACATTTTTGTGTGTTTAACTTTTCCCTAAATGCATTGGCTCAATTGCAATTTGATTTAATTGTTTTGAATTATTTTATTTAATGATTAACATGTATGGGAGTTTTATTGTTGGTTTATAGCTATCTTTTCGAATAAGATTTGCTAGGGACTAGTAAAACTCAAGAGGGGCCGTGATGAGTGTGTAATATTGCATACCTAACAACCTCATTACTTTCATTTTAGCTTGGTTTTGCAATGANGGAATAAGATTTGCTAGGGACTAGTAAAACTCAAGAGGGGCCGTGATGAGTGCGTAATATTGCATACCTAACAACCTCATTACTTTCATTTTAGCTTGGTTTTGCAATGATTTAGTTGAATTTAATTTAATTTGGAGATTAATTGAGAAATGTGTGATTATGCAATATTTTGTGGACAAAGGACAAAGAAAGAAATACAAGTGGTGAGGGCTCGGGTATGTAATATTTCAAAAATTAAAGAAAGGAAAAAGATATCGGTACCTAGGAGAAGAATTACCCATACCTGAGCCAACTAAAAATTGAAGAATGAAGGAGGTACCTATACCTAGGAGAATAAGAACAAAGAAGGTACTGGTACCTAAAAGAATATGTACCGGCACTTGAGTCCACTAGAATCTTGAAGATACAATCGGTACCTAATCCCAAACTTTTCTCTCTATGTTCTGAGCAGCCACAAGGGTATTCCTAGGGACGTCTAAGCCATATTATGGCATTGTTAGCCTCCACCATGACCCTATAACCATTACATTCAGCTTTTCAAGCAAGAATGAGTGGAGGGAGAGAGAGACAACAAGACGAGAAAGGGAGTGATTGGAAAAGACAAGGAGCCCATGCTTTTGCTGATTTGGGAAGAAAACTTGGACAACCTCTCTCTCCAATTAAGGAATTCTTAGCACTTTTTTGGAGAAAAAAGGAGCATTATTTAGGGATTATCTATAAAAGCCGAAAAAATTTAAAAATTTTATTAAAAAAAAAATGGTAATTAGCCATTTAAGTACGGATTGAAAACCCAAATTTTTCTAGCACGCGAATGACGGACCTCACCTTTGGATTCGTCTTGCAAAATCTAGTTATCCGCTCAATTCGTTGAATTCCAAAACAATTGAATTTTTTGCTGTTTATGGTGCAATCGAGTGTCTCGTGACAAAAATAAAAGCGATCAACATTTAATTGTAAAACGTGAAAAATAATTTAAAGTTAGTTCAAATAAAATATATTGAACTTAAAACGGGACAAGATTTAATTGATTCAGGACAAAACTCAATCAGAAAAATATAGGATGTGTGGCACAATGAGGGCCGAGTATTAAGGGGTATAAATAGGGGAGAAAGTTAGATTTGCTTCCAATTTACCCCATATTTTCCAATAGAAAGAGAGAAAAACTCAAGCAAATCTCAAGCTTCTTCTTGTGATCTAGGGCCAACCGTTTGTCGAATTCCTTCGAGCTAAGAACAAAAAATGTTCTACGCGATGAGAGTTATGCATACGTACAAAAAATCACAAATTTCACCGAAGTCTCAAGAACATGATTTTTGGAAATCAAGTTTTAAAGCTTGAGTTGGGTTTCTTAGAGCTTCCTCTACATATATTATGCTCCAAGAGGTAGGGTTCTTCTCCTAGCTATGTTTATTTTCAACCTAGTGTTTGTGTATGAAATGGGTAGCATGATTAGAGATACAATCTCTTATTTAAGTATGCTCATAGTGTAACTAGAGTATGAAAAATATTATAAGAATGTTTAAAATCAATTCTAGCATGAATTGGGTTTATTGAAATTGCTTGTATATGATTTCATGAGGAATGTGATGAATTAAGCAAGTTATATGTTTACATGATTTCGTGCNAAAACTTGGACAACCTCTCTCTCCAATTAAGGAATTCTTAGCACTTTTTTGGAGAAAAAAGGAGCATTATTTAGGGATTATCTATAAAAGCCGAAAAAATTTAAAAATTTTATTAAAAAAAAAATGGTAATTAGCCATTTAAGTACGGATTGAAAACCCAAATTTTTCTAGCACGCGAATGACGGACCTCACCTTTGGATTCGTCTTGCAAAATCTAGTTATCCGCTCAATTCGTTGAATTCCAAAACAATTGAATTTTTTGCTGTTTATGGTGCAATCGAGTGTCTCGTGACAAAAATAAAAGCGATCAACATTTAATTGTAAAACGCGAAAAATAATTTAAAGTTAGTTCAAATAAAATATATTGAACTTAAAACGGGACAAGATTTAATTGATTCAGGACAAAACCCAATCAGAAAAATATAGGATGTGTGGCACAATGAGGGCCGAGTATTAAGGGGTATAAATAGGGGAGAAAGTTAGATTTGCTTCCAATTTACCCCATATTTTCCAATAGAAAGAGAGAAAAACTCAAGCAAATCTCAAGCTTCTTCTTGTGATCTAGGGCCAACCGTTTGTCGAATTCCTTCGAGCTAAGAACAAAAAATGTTCTACGCGATGAGAGTTATGCATACGTACAAAAAATCACAAATTTCACCGAAGTCTCAAGAACATGATTTTTGGAAATCAAGTTTTAAAGCTTGAGTTGGGTTTCTTAGAGCTTCCTCTACATATATTATGCTCCAAGAGGTAGGGTTCTTCTCCTAGCTATGTTTATTTTCAACCTAGTGTTTGTGTATGAAATGGGTAGCATGATTAGAGATACAATCTCTTATTTAAGTATGCTCATAGTGTAACTAGAGTATGAAAAATATTATAAGAATGTTTAAAATCAATTCTAGCATGAATTGGGTTTATTGAAATTGCTTGTATATGATTTCATGAGGAATGTGATGAATTAAGCAAGTTATATGTTTACATGATTTCGTGTCTTCTGGGTGTTTGATAAAATGCCTTGAAAGATATGAGCATGTTATTTGAATGAAATTGATATAACATGCATTGATGATGTTGTGAATTGTAATTATATACTTGTGATGTAATTGACAATTGGGAATATTGGTTGAGATGGAATATTGTTTGTAATGTTCTCATGACATGGAAATTACAAGTGTACATTACATTGCATATGGATGGGAAGCATTACATTCATGGGCATGTGACCTGAGTGTGGGTGTGCACATGGTTTCAATCAAACACCTTTCTTATTGGATGATGCGTGGGCTCGGGAAAGTCGGACCAAGGTTTGACTAATTCGCACTGGTTGCATTGAAAATAAGAGTCGAGGTTAGCAAGAAGGTTTAGATTATCCCTCGGGTTCAAGACCCGGTGATTTGGATATGTAGAGCCACTGGTGAAAGTCTGTAGATGCTGTGTCAGTTGGGTACCCATCGGTGGAAGTCCATAAATACCCACCCCACGAAAGACCCAAAATTTATAAATGGTCATTGGATGTGTAACATCAATGACGAGGTCTTGGAATGATCAGATTCATACACATGGCATTGCATGTGGTATAGGAGCCAGTGGAGGGCTCAGGTTGCATTGAATGTGTGAGTCTCACCTTATAACATGGCATAGCATCATGACATTCATTTCTTGAAGTTGTATGTTCTTGGATGAATGCTTGTTTGATTGTTGAATTGCATGTGAACATTTCATATGTATATGGGTTAGGGAGTAGCCTCTTTAGAAGATACCGTATTGAGTGTGGGTCACTCTTTATGTGACAACATTTCAGGTGCAGGAAAAGCGTTGGTGGGTGGCCCTTACATTGGACCTTGTTGAGAAGAAGCCAAAATACAGTTTTAAGCTTGCATTTTGTAAAACAATGGTGTAAATTGTTTTGGACTTGTAATGTTGTATAAATGATTGTATAATGAACTCATATGGACTATATTTTGTGTAAAATTAGATGCTATATGAGTTTGGATAAATTTTGCATGAGATTTGGTGAGTTAAAATTGAAAAGGAAATATTTGGGGGAAAATTGAGCCCTGGTACTAGTACCAAGTTGATTGGGTACCGGTACCATGATTCTAGTGGTCTCAAGTACTGGTACCAAGGCTTGAGGTACCGTTACCTCGGTGGTAGTGGGCTCAGGTACTGGTACCATGTTTACTGGTACTAGTGTTTTGCAAGCAAAATGCTTAGGTACTAGTACTAAGTACATGAGGTACTGGTACCTCTTCCAAAATTTTCGAAACTTCAAAATAACTTTGGCAAGCCTTTAGACTTTGAGCCTTCTTGTTTAAAGGATGTAATTGGAGTAATATTGATGGAAAATTATTGGGTATTGGACCTTGGAATGGTAGTGTGATGACATGATGTCGGGTTATGTGGCATGCACAGGTACTTCTGTGGGTTGATGGATGATCAACTGGTTAATAAAGGACCTTCGGATTTTTGGGCATCATAGCTTGATATTAGAACTAAGGTTCTCGCTTTAGCTGGGCTTGCGTGGCAAGGGTCTAGGCCATTGCATCCATTATGCATTACATGTTATGTGTTATGTGAATTATATGCATAATTAAATGTGTATGGAAATGAGACACTAAGTTTAGGGAATATAACCTTGGGGTTCGAAAAAGAAAGAATGGAAAGGTTCAGGGTATAGATGTCTACTAGTGAGTGGCACACACCCTACTAGTGAGACAATGAGATAAAATCTCAATGTTTTGACTTTGATCCCTAACATTGGGAAACTAAGTTAGTGCTCTATTGTTATCTTACGTGTTTGTTGATAGCAAATAGAGGAAGAGGACAATGGAATGGTCAACGAGGTTGGTGGAACAACCACCAACCTTTGATCAACAGGTCTTCATGGAGGCTAGGTTCAATGACGACTACCATTGCACAAGCTAGCGCCAACGTGGGCCAAGGGAGCTCGAATAACCTCTAAAGATTCAAGGCACACAAGCCACCAACTTTTTTCTTAGATGGGCGAATTCAATGGTGGTTGACCATTGGTTCGAACAAGTGGACAAGATCTTAGAGGCTATGGAGATCACATCTAAGGCCACTAAGATAAGGCTAGCTGTATTCCATCCTGAGGGAGAGCCCTATCTGATTAGTGCTTAAAGTTAGCATTTTACTATGCCTTTTTCGGACTAATTATGCTTTAATGGAGTTTAAGTAATGACATTTTAGGTCCTAAAGTGAACAAGAGCTCAAGGATAACAAATATCACACTTGGATGTAACACCCGTGGATAAAGGGGCAAAATTAGAATAGCTTGGCACAAAGCAAGAACGTTCGAACGTGGATCAACGTTTGAACATTCACCTGAAGTGTTTGAGGACCAGGTTGCTGAGACATGATGTGTTGCAGTCAAAAAGGGAAAATGCTGAGGTACTTGAGTACCACGTCCGAACGCCCACTCACGTTCGAACGTGCTCTAGAAACCTAAGAAGACTAGACTACTAAGACCTGCTAGAGTGTTGTATCAAAGAAAGCAGAACCACAGAAGTATTTGATTACAACGTTCGAACGGCACTCCACGTTCGAACGTTGTCCTGAGTTACTGAGGACCAAGTTGCTGAGTGCAGGGCTAGAGTTGTTCAAGACGTACGGAAGTAACCATTACAGAGACCATAGGCCACTTGAGTAGGGGGGTTCAGACCCCACCTGACATTCGAACGCCCTTAAAACAAAGACAGACACAACATTCGAACGACTCACCATGTTCGAACTCCCTTAAAGCAAAAACAGATACAACGTTCAAACAACAGATCANTCTGACGTTTGAACGCCCTTAAAACAAAGACAGACACAACATTCGAACGACTCACCATGTTCGAACTCCCTTAAAGCAAAAACAGATACAACGTTCAAACAACAGATCACGTTCAAATGTTACACTGACTGGCTGCAGAGTTGTTGGCTTTTCACTTGGACTTGTGCGGCAAACACTATTCCTTCACCCCCCTCCCCTTCCTTGCCTATAAATACTCCCATTAAGGGAGATTCAGGGAAAAAGTAGAGTGGAGAGCTAGTTCTTGTACATTTCTTGTTTATGTTTTCATTTTTCATTTGTATCAACCATAATGGAGGCTTAGACTCCCCTTGTAGTTGTACTTGCTTTTATTTACAAGTATCAAGAGAGATAGCTCATCTTTCGTTTGTGGTGGAAACCCACCAAAAGTAATTAGCTTTCTTCTACATTCTTTATTTCTTTCACTTCCATTGCTTGAGCTTCCTTCTTCCTTTGAGGAGTGAAACTCTTCAACTTTTCTAGAGCTTTACCAAAGCTGTGAAGGGTGGAACGTGATTCACTTATACTTTGGTGAAGATCGGCTCTTCGTTTATTGCACTTTACCTTGTAAGTTCTCTAGTTGGAGGGATGAGTATCACTCACTTTTCTAGGTTTACTCAAGCCATGAAGAATGAGTAGTTCCTCATTCACTCTTTAGTAAGAGATGATGAACATGTATTGATTATCCGGAAGTTATATTCGTACAATCCATTTATGCTTTAATGCTTTATATTTCACTTGTTCATTGAATGGTTGAATGTATCTAGCAAAGCTAAGGTACTTTGTATAACCATGGGTTCTTTCTATNAGAACATGTATTGATTATCCGAAAGTTATATTCGTACAATCCATTTATGCTTTAATGCTTTATATTTCACTTGTTCATTGAATGGTTGAATGTATCTAGCAAAGCTAAGGTACTTTGTATAACCATGGGTTCTTTCTATGTCACGGATGACTCTTGCATGGAAAAACCTGTTGGTTCAAGGCAAGTACCTAGGCGATATCTGCATGATACATTTCAATCTTCACTATTATCGTGCTTTATCTAAAGAATGGAACATTAATGTCATGGTTGGATGCCTTGTAGAAACACTTACTTGTTTGTAGATGGGTTAAATCTCAACACAGGCAATTCTTGTCCACTTCTAGAAAGGCATCGGAATCATTTGTTTAATTCTCACAGTCCATNAGGCATCGGAATCATTTGTTTAATTCTCACAGTCCATCTTTATCTTCCGATTAACTTGCTGTNTTTGAAGCTCTCAATAAAGGTTTTGGTCTCTTGTAACTCATTGAGGCTTACCCTAGGTGAAAATTGTAGTCTAGTATATATAGGCCCAAAAAATAAAGTTTATTTAGAGTTCAAGAAAACTCAAATTCGTGACCGATCACTCGAACTGTGAGGGGACGATAATTTATGGAGTGAAAAATTAATTAATTTAGACCTCCAAGTGGTAGACCACTTGAGCCGTCTCAAGACCACTCAAGCCGTCTCCTAAAACATTCGAGTAGTTAGAGAGCGGCCAAAGAGCCGTCTCCACTAATTNTCCACCACTCCAAACTCTCAAAATTTCCAGTTACTTGGTCTCTATTTATTCCTTACTTCAAAACACGAATCATAGTTCCCTGTAGATTCGACTCTGGACTTAACCGGATTATTACTACAAATTGACCGCTTGCACTTGCGGGTACAAATTTCAGAGCAAATCATGTTTTTGGCGCCGTTGTCGGGGAACCATAAAAGGTGTTTACGGTAAAAAGACCTCACTTTCTGTGTATAAATTTTCTTTACTATGTATAAAATTGTTTTAGTTAATTTTATGTCTGAGAACGCTCCTCACTATCAAAATTTGCCGGCAGAATCTTCTGGGTCTGTGAATCAACTAGAACTACTTTCACCTAGATCAGTAGCAGACTCTTGTGAAAGTAAAATGACAAATGATGAGAGACGATGAGAAATTCCCATGAGAGAAGGGGAAGTGCCTAACATTCGAACTCTGCGGGATTACATAAATCCCACAAGAAATAGTGTCCCCTCTTGTTTTATCTTTCCTAAAGATGCACCCCTCTTTACTATAAAGACGGGGACAATTCAACTACTCCCTCAATTTCATGGACTCGAAACATAAAGGTCATATCTACACATAAAAGAGTTTGAGGAAGTACGTGGAACGTTTCAAGACAATTCTGAGCTAGCCAAAATGAAACTTTTTTCATTCTCTCTAAAGGATAAAGCTAAACAATGGCTAAATTCTTTAAAAGCTCTTTCAATACCTGACTGGCGGGCACTACAAAATGAATTTTTCAGAAAGTTTTTCCCTCTACACCGCACTAATGCATTAAAAAGGCAAATCATGAATTTTTCGGTCAAAGAAGGAGAAACCTTTTACCAAAGTTGGGATAGATTCAAGGATCTACTCCAGTCCTACCCACACTATGCTTTTGAGAATTGGACTTTGGTAGGATTTTTTTACGACTCCTTGCCCACTAGACTACATTAGTTTGTCGAAATGATGGCTCAAGGAGAGTTTATGAGCAAAAGTCCGGAGGAGGCATACAATTTCTTTGACACCATATCTGACAGTTCTCAGATGTGGGACTCAGCCTCCCCTACCATTTTTTAAGCTAAATCATCTACTTTCCAAGGGGATAAGTATGTCTTGAGAGATNTATTCAAGGATCTACTCCAGTCCTACCCACAATATGCTTTTGAGAATTGGACTTTGGTAGGATCTTTTTACGACTCCTTGCCCACTAGACTACATTAGTTTGTCGAAATGATGGCTCAAGGAGAGTTTATGAGCAAAAGTCCGGAGGAGGCATACAATTTCTTTGACACCATATCTGACAGTTCTCAGATGTGGGACTCAGCCTCCCCTACCATTTTTTAAGCTAAATCATCTACTTTCCAAGGGGATAAGTATGTCTTGAGAGATGACGATGGCTTAAGAGCAAAAATGTCCACCCTATCTCGAAAGCTTGAAGCTTTAGAGATGAAAAAGGTTCATCAAGTTAATGTTAGCTCTCCCACAGAGCAAGTGTGTGGGATCTGTGCGCTAACAGGATACCCTACTGGGGAGTGTCCTACCATTCCAGCATTCAAAGAGGTTTTGTTGGAACAAACAAATCTTATTTCCAACTTCAATAACCCTTACTCCAACCCATGCTCTGAAACATATAATCCAGGGTCGCGGAATCACCCAAACATCAGTTGGAGAAACACACAACCAACTCCCATGAACCAACAACAAGGTTCACACCCACCACCTCAAGGACCTNTAACTAAGGCGCTCGCTTTTTTGCCTTTCGCTTAATCTCAAGGCGCTCCCTTTTCTTGCTTCAGTCACATTCACTTCGCTTGGAGTGTTCAAGGCGACAAGACCTCTCTTCGCCTCGCTTCTCGCCTAGATGAGCGCCTAGAGCTTTTCAAAACACTGCATTGATAGTCCCTCCAGTATGTGCTTTGTATCGGTTTAGTCTCCAATGTTTGAATTGTTCCAATTTGGTCCCTAAACTTCTCAATTTGTCACTTTGGCCCGATCGAGAATAATTGTATGAATTGACTAACGGAAATGTTTATGTAACCACACTTGAGGAATCACTTTGGCCTTTCAACTTTGTGCTTTGTCATTTTTGTTTTTCAAGTTTANCCAGTGCCTTGCTTCAACACAAAACCCCTCCAAAGTACAAAGATCCAAGATGTCCGACTGTGTCGTATGTCATTGGAAATTTTAAAATCGAACAAGCATTGCTAGACCTTGGAGCAAGAGTCAATTTGCTCCCATTTTCGGTTTACCAGCAGTTGGGTCTGGGAGAACTCAAAACCCACAAGTGTCCCATTTCAGCTAAGCAGACAGATCTGTCAAAATTCCTAGCGGTATTGTTGAAGATGTACCTATCCAAGTAGACAACTTTGTATTCCCTGTTGACTTCATCGTCCTAGATACTTAGCCAACAAAATATTTAGAGAACCCAATTCCCGTTATTCTTGGTCGACCCTTCCTAGCAACTTCAAATGCACTAATCAATTGTAGGAATGGGGTCATGAAATTAACCTTTGGGAATATGACTCTTGAGCTGAATATTTTCAATGTTGTCAAACACCCAGGAGAGGACAAAAAAGAAAGAGAAATAAATTCCACTGAGTCTTTGGTTTAGGACCATCTGAATAACACCTTCTGTGAAAATTCCACTAAACTTTCTTTGTCATAATCCATCACATCTAAAACAACAGATGATGATCCAAAGAATTGCCTGACTCATGTTGTTGATACATAGACCCCCAAATTCAAGGAACTTTCACCAAGTGGCACAAAGCCACTCTCATCCAATGTCAAACCACCAAAGCCTGAATTGAAATCTCTCTCATCTGACCTCAAATATGCATTTCTAGGAGAGGACCAGTCGTACCCAGTGGTAATTTCATCTAAGCTCACAGACTTGCAAGAGTCTAAACTGATTGAAGTTCTTAAAAATCACAAAAACACCATTGGGTGGACCATTGCTGACTTGAAAGGAATAAGTCCATTGATCTGCAATCATGCCATATAACTGAAAGAGGATTCAATACCCTCTCGTCAAATGCAGCGACTACTGAACCCTCACATGAAGGAAGTTGTGAAAATGGAAGTGCTTAAACTCTTAGATGCAGGGATAATCTTTCCCATCTCCAATAATAAATGGGTTAGTCCAACCCAAGTTGTGCCCAAAAAGTTTGGGGTCACAGTGGTCAAANCCCATCTCCAATAATAAATGGGTTAGTCCAACCCAAGTTGTGCCCAAAAAGTCTGGGGTCACAGTGGTCAAAAATGAAGCCAATGAACTTGTACCAACTAGAGTCATCACAGGATGGCGGATGTGTATTGACTATCGAAAGTTCAATTTGGTGACTAGAAAATACAATTTCCCTCTTCCCTTTCTGGACCAAGTTCTAGAGAGAATTACAGACCATGAATTTTACTGTTTCTTGGATGGCTATTTTGGGAATAATTAAATTGAGATAGCACTCAATGATCAGGAGAAAACCACATTCACATGCCCCTTTGGCACTTTTACATTCAAAAGGATGCCTTGCGGACTTTGTAACGCTCCTAAAACATTCCACAGATGCATGTTGACTTTGGTCAATGACATGGTCGAAAAAAATTTTGAAGTATTCATGGATGACTTCTCTGTCTATGGTGACTCATTTGATTTGTGTCTGGCCAACCTAGAAAAGGTATTAATAAGGTGTAAAGAGGCCAATATGGTGCTTAATTGGGAAAATTTTCATTTCATGGTAACACAAGGCATTGTCTTAGGTCACATTGTGTCGTCTGAGGGCATAAAAGTTGACAAGGCCAAAATAGATCTGATGGGGAACTTGCCGGCTCCCAAGACAGTAAAGGATGTCCGATCATATCTAGGATACGTAGGATTTATAGGAGATTCATAAAAGATTTTNGGGGAACTTGCCGGCTCTCAAGACAGTAAAGGATGTCCGATCATATCTAGGATACGTAGGATTTATAGGAGATTCATAAAAGATTTTAGTACCATAGCAAAACCCATGTGTCACCTCCTAAGTTAGGACGTAATCATTGATTAAAATGAAGCGTGCCAAAAAGCTTTTGACAAGCTTAAAGGCATGTTAATTTCTGCCCCAATAATGCAACCCCCTGACTGGACTCTACCCTTTGAACTAATGTGTGATGCAAGTGATTATGCAGTTGGTGTTGTATTGGGACAAAGAAAAGATAAGAAATCACATGTCATTTACTATGCAAGTAAAACTTTGAATGATGCTCAAATGAATTATTCAACAACTGAAAAAGAATTGCTTGCGGTAGTGTTTGCTTTGGAAAAATTTCGTCCTTATCTTATTGGTTCTTCTGTTACTGTGTTCACTGACCATGCAGCATTAAAATTCTTGCTCACAAAGAAGGATGCTAAGCCTAGGCTCTTAAGATGGATACTCTTACTTCAAGAGTTTGACATGGTCATTAAGGACAAAAAGGGTGTTAAGAATGTGGTGGCAGACCATCTGTCCCGGTTAACTTATGAATTTCACAAGGATAGACTGTCAATCAATGATAAATTCCCTGATGAACAACTGTTCATAATTGATGAGACCCCATGGTGTGCTGATATTGCTAATTTTCTTACTACTGGAACACTCCCTCCGTCCTTTTCCCCCACGGACAAAAAGAAATTTCTGAGGGAGGTTCATAACTTCTTTTGGGAAGATCCGTACGTATTTAAGTATTGTAAGGATCAAATCATAAGACGTTGCATCCCCACTCGAGAAAGCAGACAGGTAATAACATTTTGTCATACTGAAGCATGTGGTGGCCACTTCTCCTCAAGAAAAACTGCTGCAAAAATCTTGCAGTGCGGATTTTACTAGCCCACACTTTTCAAAGATGTCCATGCTTTTTGTTTAAATTACGATAGATGTCAAAGGTTGGGAAGCATTTCAAAAAGAACCACGATGCCCTTGAACCTAATTTTTGTGATTGAAAATTTTGACTATTGGGGTATTGATTTTATGGGACCATTCCCCTTCCTTTGGATATCTATACATTTTAGTGGCCGTAGACTATGTATCCAAATGGGTTGAAGCAATTCTATACCAAAATAATGATCACCAAATGGTGATCAAATTTCTTAAAGAAAATATTTTGTCCCAGTTTGGAGTTCCTAAATCAATNGATTTTTGTGATTGAAAATTTTGACTATTGGGGTATTGATTTTATGGGACCATTCCCCCTTCCTTTGGATATCTATACATTTTAGTGGCCGTAGACTATGTATCCAAATGGGTTGAAGCAATTCTATACCAAAATAATGATCACCAAATGGTGATCAAATTTCTTAAAGAAAATATTTTGTCCCAGTTTGGAGTTCCTAAATCAATCATAAGTGATGGGGGCTCATTTTTGCGATCGCGCCTTTCTGGAATCTGATGAAAAAATATTTGATTTTCCATAAAATTGCAACCCCTTATCATCCACAAACTAGTGAACAGAGTGAATTAGCTAATCGGGAGATCAAATTAATTTTGGAAAAAATGGTAAATCCAAACCGCTAAGATTGGTAAAACCAGGATGAAAATTTTTCATGACAAAAACATTATGCGGNTGATCGCCCTTTCTGGAATCTGATGAAAAAATATTTGATTTTCCATAAAATTGCAACCCCTTATCATCCACAAACTAGTGAACAGAGTGAATTAGCTAATCGGGAGATCAAATTAATTTTGGAAAAAATGGTAAATCCAAACCGCTAAGATTGGTAAAACCAGGATGAAAATTTTTCATGACAAAAACATTATGCGGAAGTCTTTTAAACCTTTTCAAAAAGTCTTGTTGTTTAATTCAAGANGCTAAAGCATATGATCGGTTTGACACCACAACTTAACAACCAAGACTTGAAACCATATTTCTTGGAAAATTGGTATTATCTCTATGCTTAAATTGTCGAATGCACATTAGTATTTTTCATTCTTAAGGTACNTGACCGGACCTTATATTGTCAAAAAGGTGTTTGAACATGAAGTAGTAGAAGTGGAAAATCTATCGAATGACAATATCTTTATTGTTAATGGTCAANACCTTATATTGTCAAAAAGGTGTTTGAACACGAAGTAGTAGAAGTGGAAAATCTATCGAATGACAATATCTTTATTGTTAATGGTCAACGGTTGAAACCATTTTTGGAGAACTTTGTCAAAAATGTGGAGACCATTCTTTTAATGGATCCAGACCATCACTTCAAGAAAAGCGCCTACCGACACAAAAAGGGGTCAGGTCTGGAAAAAACCAATTAAACCCGACCCACAGACACACCTTTATAAGCCGCCTTTCCCCTTCCACCACCTTTCCCCTTTTTTCCTTTTTCCTTTCTTCTTCTTCTTCTTCTTCTGCGGTGTTCACGATCTTCTGGAACCACGACCCATCTCCTAACAACACCATAACCATACTACCCGAAGACCCAGTCCTTTGTCGCATGATCTGCATGTGTTTACTCTATTTGTACATGTCTCTTCTTCTTCTGTCTGGGCTCATAGTCAAGGGTTTTCATCCTAGAGAAAACCCAGATCTACAACGAGATGTTTGATTTGTGTATTTTACTTGTAGGTTTCGGCAGATGAACAAGATCTTTACTATTCAACCTCATCTCCAAAGCTCACTATATTGGTAAATTCGAAACATTGGGGACAAAGTTCAGTTTAGGTTGGGGTAAGAAACTACAATTCATATGTGCCCGTAGAAAATTTTTAAATTTGTGTTTGTTGTTGTTGCTGTTCTTGATCAGATTCTATACCATGTTTTGTATAAATTGATGATTATGTTTGTGAGTCATCTCTGATTATCTTTGTAAACCGAATTGTGAGTCTTAAATCATAGAAAGCATGGATGTTAAACTTTTGTGGTTTAGTCTAGGAGTTTTATGCACTTTTCCATCTGATGTGCATACTGTGATCATGAAAAAAGCAAGATTGGTAAGAAAGAATGAGATCCGAGAACAACAAGCGAAACCCCTGTGTGACAGAAGCACTTTTGCTAAACGTCGTCGTGCCAAAAGACTTGGTGCCTGTAAATGGTGTGGTAGAGTCTTTCACGAGAAGAAATATAATTAGTGTTTAGAACCAATTTCTGGTCGCGCACTCGATCGATTAGACTGGATAGTGAATGAGCAGAGTAAGGATTATCCTGACACGCCATCCTATTTCGGTACTCTGCTTAATCGGCTGGGGAGAGAGGAAATTGGGAGAGTTGCTGGTTGTTCAAATGACACGGAGACAGATGAAGACTTGGATTAGACTTCTTTTTAAACTGTGAAAAATTGTGCTATGGGGATAAAAGCCAAGGGGTCCGAATCTTTGTAAAAATTGTAAAAATCTTTTTGTACAAACTCTTTTGACTGAAATGAAAATATGGGCTGAGTAAGGAATGTCCCAGAATACCAACCTTAAACGTGGGTAGGGACTTATCCTGAGACGCCATGAATTTTTGGTTCAAACCTATGTGTTTTGTCCTCTTTTATTGGATAATGTAGTGTAGAAAAGTTTTGAAAATTCTTTTGAGTCTGATTCAACGTTCGAACGCCAAGTGACGTTCGAACGTCGCTTGCTTACAGTACTCAGTCTCTGATAGAAACGAAAAGGACTGGGAGCTCAGTCTGTTCGAACGCCAATAGCACGTTCGAACAATAGGAGCTTACAGTACTTTGGTCTCTGACAGAACTCAAAAGTACTGGGAGCTCACCACGTTCGAACGACATCCATGTTCGAACGATGTTTTAGAAATCCTTCTAACTACGTTCGAATGTCACTTCTCAGACTATAAAAACCTAAGTCATCTTCCACACTGAGAAATCCCCAAAAACCTCCAAAATCTCTCAAACCCTAGAACCCATCTTCACTACCTTGCCCCCCAACCACCTTCCATTCTCTAATTTCACCTAAAATCAACCCTCCCAAACTCATTCCCACATCAAAAACCTCAATCCCACAGTAAAACCAAAACTTTTCAGAGATCATTTTAACCTCAAAACCATGCCTAGAGTTAAATAGCCTGCCAGGCAAACCCAAGAAAACTAGGAGCCAAATTTTGTAGAATAAGCGATTGAGGAGAGGGAGGGAAGACCAATAGTGAGGAGATACGATCGAAAACACCCTAAAAGCTTATAGGTATGAAATTTTTTTTCCAAAATCATGCAGTAGTTTGTGAATGGGATGTGGTTATTACTGATTTTGTGGAGTTGGAAATATTGGCTGAGATAGAGATGAGGAATTGGGTGTGATTTTTACGAAACGGTAGAGACGCCATTGTTGGCTTGGTGCGGGAGTTTTACTCTAATGTTGAGATCATCAATGGCACAATCCGAACGTACGTAAGGGGCATCCACATTGACGTGGATGAAGCATATATTAGGGAGTTGACGGGAGTGGCTGACTTTTCTTGGGCGGGACGAAGATTTTTTCGCCAAGGGGAACTGACTGACAAATACAAAATGCTAAACTTGATTGTGGTGTCAAACTTTGCTCCAATAGGATGAAAAAATGAGATTCTACCTGACATGTCTCGATTGCTTTATGCACTTGGGAAGAGCCATAGCATAGACCTCCCCTCTCTTATCTTGAATGAAATGAAGAAGGGTTGTGATGTGAAGCGAAGCGAAGCTCCCATTTGACACCTTGGTGACTGAGATANGTTTTGAAAATTCTTTTGAGTCTGATTCAACGTTCGAACGCCAAGTGACGTTCGAACGTCGCTTGCTTACAGTACTCAGTCTCTGATAGAAACGAAAAGGACTGGGAGCTCAGTCTGTTCGAACGCCAATAGCACGTTCGAACAATAGGAGCTTACAGTACTTTGGTCTCTGACAGAACTCAAAAGTACTGGGAGCTCACCACGTTCGAACGACATCCATGTTCGAACGATGTTTTAGAAATCCTTCTAACTACGTTCGAATGTCACTTCTCAGACTATAAAAACCTAAGTCATCTTCCACACTGAGAAATCCCCAAAAACCTCCAAAATCTCTCAAACCCTAGAACCCATCTTCACTACCTTGCCCCCCAACCACCTTCCATTCTCTAATTTCACCTAAAATCAACCCTCCCAAACTCATTCCCACATCAAAAACCTCAATCCCACAGTAAAACCAAAACTTTTCAGAGATCATTTTAACCTCAAAACCATGCCTAGAGTTAAATAGCCTGCCAGGCAAACCCAAGAAAACTAGGAGCCAAATTTTGTAGAATAAGCGATTGAGGAGAGGGAGGGAAGACCAATAGTGAGGAGATACGATCGAAAACACCCTAAAAGCTTATAGGTATGAAATTTTTTTTCCAAAATCATGCAATAGTTTGTGAATGGGATGTGGTTATTACTGATTTTGTGGAGTTGGAAATATTGGCTGAGATAGAGATGAGGAATTGGGTGTGATTTTTACGAAACGGTAGAGACGCCATTGTTGGCTTGGTGCGGGAGTTTTACTCTAATGTTGAGATCATCAATGGCACAATCCGAACGTACGTAAGGGGCATCCACATTGACGTGGATGAAGCATATATTAGGGAGTTGACGGGAGTGGCTGACTTTTCTTGGGCGGGACGAAGATTTTTTCGCCAGGGGGAACTGACTAACAAATACAAAATGCTAAACTTGATTGTGGTGTCAAACTTTGCTCCAATAGGACGAAAAAATGAGATTCTACCTGACATGTCTTGATTGCTTTATGCACTTGGGAAGAGCCATAGCATAGACCTCCCCTCTCTTATCTTGAATGAAATGAAGAAGGGTTGTGATGTGAAGCGAAGCTCCCTCCCATTTGACACCTTGGTGACTGAGATATGCAGAGACCACGGGGTCAGGGTGAGACCCGAAATAAAAATTCAAAAGCCAATGAGACCACTAAACAAGGCCTCTTTCTAGAGAAGCCAAGGTCATAGTGGTGCCTCGACTGCAAGACAAGAAGTGCCCCTTCTCCAAGGAGTCGATAAAGTGCAAAAAGAGATTGATGCTAAAGAAGAGAGAGATGGAGACAAAAAGAGAGCAGCAAGAGGCAGGCCCTAGCACGACCACCCAGCGTTCTTTACGGGACATCATGCTTAGCATTGAAGCTAAGCAGGATGAGATCCTTAGTCTCTTGAGGGGTAGAGCTGGTAGTGCTGGTGGACCTGCAGGAAAGGGAGTTAGTGGGGATGGTGGAGACAGTGGAGATTGAGAGGGTTATTTCTGTTCTTGGTGGTGGAATGTTTGACTGCTTCTTCTTTGGTTGATGAATTTCTTCTTTGGGTGCTCTTGGGGATATTTGTAGATGTTGTGGATATCTATTTTTGTTCTTGATAGTAGATGGTTGTTTTATAGATGTTTGTGGATAGTTGAAATTTATATTTTGATCACTTTTTGTATGGATGTATTGAATCATTGGTATTACTATAAACATCATATTCTATGGAATGAATGATTCAGTTATCACTTTTATTTGTTTAAATGCATATGTAGAATTAGCACTTTGGTAATTCTTGATAATAAATGAAACAAATGTGCGTTCAAAGGTTGCTTGTTAAAATGTCTAAAGCATATGATCGGTTTGACACCACAACTTAACAACCAAGACTTGAAACCATATTTCTTTGAAAATTGGTATTATCTCTATGCTTAAATTGTCGAATGCACATTAGTATTTTTCATTCTTAAGGTACAAGATAATCAGACTCGAAAATGGAATCGCTATACAACCAACATTCCTTGAAACACCTGACATAACCAGTGGAGATGATAGAGAATACTATGGTAAGTTTTGAGCTTGCGATGCTTTTTGAGAGGATATCCACAATTACTCAAAGTAAGCTCTTTCACTTTCATTTGTTTCAATAATCTCATTAACCTTGCTTTGATTGACGCAACTAAAGTGATCTATTTACATCTCCCATAAGGAACTTTTGCATACGACACATACATGTGCACATACTTGAGAAAGGATCTTAGGCCATCTTTGATTTAACTTTGAGCCTTAAACATTTCTTTCACAAAGTATATCCCTAGTCAGCCATGCTTGAGCTTTCAATAAATGAGTTCTTTTTCAAAAAATGCATACGATAACCAAGCCATAAGAAAATATACTTGACATACCTTGCTATCTAATTTTCTTACACTCTCTTACAAATTAGTATGATACAGAAAAGCAAGAGAAAGAGAAAAGACAATGGTGGCTACTGTTCAATGAAAGAAAATTCGGTGGAAACAATCGAAAAGGAAAAGAGACAAGACAAATAGGGAATTGCCAAGAAAGTGAAAAATGAGAAAAGTGAAAGAAAGAAATACAAGTTCTTTGAAAAAGACCGAAAAGTAAGAAAGAAATGTGCTACAATAAATAAGGAAAAGATAGCTTTTTGAATACCATTAACGTCATTTCATTAGCCAATGACCTCTGACCACATTACAACCTACAAAAAGCCCTAATTGATCTCAAGTCTGATGCATGTGTAGGTCACCAACTACACGCGGAATATGTTAAATAACATTTCTTTATCTACATCAAATTTCCTCTACGAGATTATGCCCAAACATGATTAGTTTGTTTCTTTAAACTTCAATCCTTTACTACTTGCACATGTGATTTTTCGACTGGCCATCTTTTGATTACATGCCCTGTGAGCAATAAATCACTATAATCAGAGCGAATTTTGGCTGAGACCACTCTAGGAGAGGTTTGGGAAATCAAAGCTATCCATGGATGGTGGTAAAGTGGAATGTTTGTTATATAATAATTCTTGTTTCTAGAATGATCATTCCCACTACTCAAGGAATCCCAAATGCCAATGTGATAGATGCTAATTTTTGCATAGAATAAATACCAATGAAAGAGGAGCATGCGGGATGTAAGTCGAAATTGAGGGCTGGGTGTCTCAACGACCACAATGCTCACTTATTTCAACTAGCAACCTCAAATACATACTGTTCGACCAAAGTTTATGGGTAGCTTCACTGAAAACCCTCACGAGACAACACTCATCCATTAGGGTAAACCTAGTGGTTCAACGGCTTGTTGCATATGCTAAATGCAACTGGATGACCTATGAAAAAGGNCTCTCCAAGGAGTCGATAAAGTGCAAAAAGAGATTGATGCTAAAGAAGAGAGAGAGATGGAGACAAAAAGAGAGCAGCAAGAGGCAGGCCCTAGCACGACCACCTAGCGTTCTTTACGGGACATCATGCTTAGCACTGAAGCTAAGCAGGATGAGATCCTTAGTCTCTTGAGGGGTAGAGCTGGTAGTGCTGGNAAGAAACTAGCAATATTTAGGTTGGGGGTGTGATTAGTGCTTAAAGTTAGCATTTCACTATGCCTTTTTGGGACTAATTGTGCTTTTATGGGGTTTAAGTAATGACATTTTCAGGTCCTAAAGTGAACAAGAGCTCAAGGACAACAAATATGACACTTGGATGTAACACCAGTGGATAAAGGGGCAAAATTGGAATAGCTTGGCACAAAGCAAGAACGTTCGAACGTGAATCAACGTGCGAACGTTCGCCTGAAGTGATTGAGGACCAGGCTGCTGAGACATGATGTGTTGCACTCAAAAAGGGAAAATGCTGAGGTACTTCAATACCACATTTGAACGCCCACTCACGTTCAAACGTGCTCTAGAAACCTGAGAAGATTAGACTACTGAGACCTGCTGGAGTGTTGCAACAAGAAAGTAGAACCACAAAACTGCTTGAGTACAATGTTCGAACACCACTCCACATTCGAATGTTGTCATGAGGTACTAAGGACCAAGTTGCTAAGTGCAGGGCCAGAGTTGTTCATAACGTATGGAAGTAACCATCGTAGAGACCACAGGTCACTTAAGTAGGGGGGTTCAGACCCCATCTGACGTTCGAACGCCCTTAAAACAAAGACAGACACAACGTTCGAATGACTCACCACGTTCGAAGGCCCTTAAAGCAAAAGCAGATACAACATTCAAACGTTACACTTACTAGCTGCAGAGTTGTTGGCTTTTCACTTGGACTTGGGCGACAAACACTATTCCTTCAGCCCCCCTTCCTTGCCCATAAATAGTCCCATTAAGGGAGCTTCAGGGGAAATCTTTTTCTCTTGTAAGTAGAGTAGAGAGCTAGTTCTTGTACATTTCTTGTTTATGTTTCCATTTTGCATTTGTATCAACCATGATGGAGGCTTAAACTCCCCTTGTAGTTGAAGACTTTTATTTATTTGTACTAAGTTTTCACATTCATGTTGTGACAACCATGATGGAGGCTTAGACTCCCCTTATAGTTGTACTTGCTTTTATTTACAAGTATCAAGAGGGATAGCTCATCTTTTGGTTGTGGTGGAAATCCTCCAAAACTAACTAGCTTTCTTCTACTTTCTTTATTTCTTTCACTTCCATTGCATAAGCTTCCTTCTTCTTTAGAGGAGTGAAACTCTTCAACTTTTCTAGAGCTTTACCAAAGCTATGAAGGGTGAAACGTGATTCACTTATTCTTTGATGAAGNTCCTCCAAAACTAACTAGCTTTCTTCTACTTTCTTTATTTCTTTCACTTCCATTGCATAAGCTTCCTTCTTCCTTAGAGGAGTAAACTCCTTCAACTTTTCTAGAGCTTTACCAAAGCTATGAAGGGTGAAACGTGATTCACTTATTCTTTGATGAAGATCGGCTCTTCGTTTATTGCACTTTACCTTGTAAGTTCTCTACTTGGTGGGATGAGTATCATTCACTTTTCTAGCTTTACTCAAGCCATGAAGAGTGAGTAGTTCCTCATTCACTTTTTAGTAAGAGGTGATAAACATGTATTAATTATCCAGAAGTTATATTCGTNCTTTACCTTTTAAGTTCTCTACTTGGTGGGATGAGTATCATTCATTTTTCTAGCTTTACTCAAGCCATGAAGAGTGAGTAGCTCCTCATTCACTTTTTAGTAAGAGGTGATAAACATGTATTAATTATCCAGAAGTTATATTCGTACAATCCATTTATGCTTTAATGCTTTATATTTCACTTGTTCGTTAAATGGTTGAATGTATCTAGCAAAGCTAAGGTACTTTGTATAACCATGGATTCTTTCTATGTCACGGATGACTCTTGCATGGGAAAACCTGTTGGTTCAACGCAAGTACCTAGGCAATATCTGCATGATACATTTCAATCTTCACTATTATTGTGCTTTATCTAAAGAATGGAACATTAATGTCATCGTTGGATGTCTTGTAGAAACACTTGCTTGTTTGTAGACGGGTTAAATCTCGGCACAGGCAATTCTTGTCTACTTCTAGAAAGGCATCAGAATCATTTGCTTAATTCTCACAGTCATCTTTATCTTCTGATTAACATGATATTGACACGGGAGTTAATTGAGNTACTTCTAGAAAGGCATCGGAATCATGTGCTTAATTCTCACAGTCATCTTTATCTTTCGATTAACATGATATTGACACGGGAGTTAATTGAGTTATAAAATACATGTATAATAAACCGGATAATTAACCACATGTTCTGATCCTCAAGCTAAAGGGTGATTGTTTTACCTCTGAATTTATTTTATATTTTGTCTAGAAAACTCTTGAAAATAATCTTCTATTCTATTCAAGAAATCCCACCACTCCAAAATCTCAAAATTTCCAGTTATTTAGTCTTTATTATTGCTTACTTCAAAACATCAATCATAGTTCCCTGTGGATTCGACTCCGGACTTAACCAGATTATTACTATAACTTGACTTCCTACACTTGGGTGTACACATTTCAGAGCAAGTCACCTTCTATTGTGGGATTGGGCAAAGGCCTCAAAGAACATAGAGGCAATGACTTGGGGAAGTTTCAGGAGCTCTTCATGGGCAAGTATTTCCCGTCGACTGCTTGGCAATTGAATGCCTATGAATTCTTAGATCTTAAACAAGGGACGATGATGGTGATGGAATATGTGGCTAAGTTCACAGAGATAGTCCATTTGGACAATGATTATGTGGGCATAGACATTGCTAAAGTGAGGAGGTTCAAGAATGGCTTGAAGTTGTCTGTCTGGGAAAGATTGTGGGCCACTGCTTACAAAACTTGGACTCAATTGTTGAAACGACCATGGCAGTTGAGAGGAAAGTGGAAGACGCAAGAAGCATCCAGGAAGTGGCTAAGGACAAGAAGAATAAGGGTTAATCCTCTTCTTTTACTTTAGAAAAGAAACAAAAGACATCTACCCCACAAGGACATGTCCAAGGCGGGCAAAGGCTTTCAAGGTCAAGGCCACCGTCAATCCTCCCAAGGTGGGAGAAACTTCAAGGGTTCCTACCTGTCTGGCTAAAAGTCATGCTACATTTGTCACCAGCCCGGTCACTTGAGATGGGATTGCCCTTTGAGGCTGGGATCCCAGGGTTTCGAGATGTCCCAATCCCAGTCCTAGTCCTAGTCATCGGTGGGTCATCCACAAACATTCTTCACTCCTCTGTATCCCTCTATAGGCTAAGGAATTCAGTTTTAGTTTTAGGGTATAGCATAGACCCCTACCATTTCACAAGCGAGGACTTTGCAATCAGGCCAAATGGGCTAGGGCATGTGATTAACCATAATTAGTGTATAAATTAGAATAATTAAATAAGTCAAATTGGTAAAATAAAATACCTAAAAACTATCAATTAGGGTTTTATGTATATTCTATTTGAAATTTCAGGGTTTGATGCGAAATTAATACAAAATGCAAGGAGTAATGTATGAAAGCTTGAAACAACAAAAGGCTAAAGTATAATTTCAAACAATGAAGAGTCAGCAAACAAGATCAACATCCAGCAAAGCTAGGGCGTCTCGACAATGGAGGGGTGTCCGGATGGTCCCCAATGACAGCTGAATTTAATCCCTTCACCTCCTACTTCATTCTCCTCTATAAATAGCCATGCACTCCTTCCTTCTTGAGGAGGCCAGACACCCAAGAGCTCCAAGAGAATTCCAAAGAGAGGAAAGAGAAAAAGAAATAACGAAAAGAGAAAAAGAAAAAGAGAAATTGCAACTAGATCCGATCCATTATACACTTCAGTCTAAATCCTATATTTTTACATTCATGTTGTATCTTTCTATTTGGATAGTTGAATTGCTGCCACCCTTTTGTCTTAACTAATAATAAAGGTGGTTGTATTTCAGTTGTGCTTTGTGAAAGACGTTTTAGAGTCTATATTTTAATTTCAGTTGTAAGGAAAACTGCTTGCACTCCTTGCTTGTCTGTAGCAATAAGGCGTGAGTAGTTACTTATATCCTCTAGTGAGAGGTAAACATATGTATAATACTGGTTAATATATATATGTGTTATATGCTTCATCCATAATACAGTGATGTACATAATTTCGGTACTGTGCCTGGAATTATGTTATCAGTGCATCATGAACTTATCGGTTAAATATCTACGGTGTTCCTATCGGTATGGTTTATCCTCCACCGGAACGCTGAGGATGTTCTACTGTTGTATGGTACAAAACCTAAATAATCCTCATGAATGGCGTGTCCTTCTGGATTATCAGGGTTGTTTAACTACTATATGTAACTATCAAATTAATTACCAAAGTGATCCTAATGAATGGCTTGTCCTTCTGGATTACTAAGATTGTTTAACTGGTATAAATGATAATANGTTGTATGGTACAAAACCTAAATAATTCTCATGAATGGCGTGTCCTTTTGGATTATCAGGGTTGTTTAACTACTATATGTAACTATCAAATTAATTACCAAAGTGATCCTCATGAATGGCTTGTCCTTCTGGATTACTAAGATTGTTTAACTGGTATAAATGATAATACTACCAGTCAAATATCTACGGCATTCCTATCGGTATGATTTATGCTCCACCGGAACGCTAAGGATGTTTAGCTGGTATATATATATCACAGATGATCTATTAAATAATTCAAGTATTCCTCATGAATGGCTTATCCTTTTGGTTCACTCGAATTAGTTAAATAACACATCTATAACCAGCTAACCTAATAAGTTGCTATGTTATGACTTAATACCACCAGTTAACCTAAGAAGTGGCTCTGTTATGTTTTATTATGTACGCACCTACTATTATGGAGACAATTGAATAATGCAATTATTCCTCATGAGTGGTTTGTCCTTCTAGTTTACTTGGATTAATTAATTGTCATGGATACCACCAGTTCACCTAAGAAGTGGCTGTGTGATGATTATTTTACATCAGACCTACTAGTTGACTTGCCAGTAACATGGTAGTTAATTGATGTAAGGTAGCATTTCCAGTAATTGACCAATATAACACATATGGGATCCTTGAACTGAAGGATACTTTTAATATTATTCTACCAACTTTATCTGCAACCAACTATTTAATTATACTAATTATCAATTTAAGCTCACATCTCAATCTATCACATGTTGTCCTATCTACAATAACAACTTCACTATTTTTATTTTATTTCCTAATTACACACACTCTTTGTGGGATCGATATTTGGACTTAAAACCGAGAAAACTACAATTCGACCACTTATACTTGGGTGTATAATATAAATATCAGATCATGAAATAGTACGAATCAAGTTTTTAGCGCCGTTGCCGGGGAGTTATGGTAATTTGAAATTAAATATAATATAAAAGTTGTTTATTTGTATGATATGTATAAAAAGTGTATTTCCTTTTTAAATAGTTTATGTCCGTTCATTCATCAGTAGATTCTTTAAATCAGTCATCTCCTTCGTCTTCGTCTTTGTCATCTCCTTCGTCTTCGTCATCTTCATCTACACAAGAATCATTTGAATTAAGTATGACTAGAAACGTACCTAGGAAAGAACAACCTAGAGAATAGGAAGTAGGTCCAAATATTCAACCATTAAGAGAATATTTACATCCTACACGAACTAATGTCTCTTTATGTTTTGCTTTTCCAACAGATGCTCCAAATCTTAATATTAAGCCAGGAACTATACAGTTGTTACCACTGTTTCATGGTTTGGAAACTAAAAATCCTTATGTGCATATGAAAGAATTTGAAGAAGTTTGTGGAACATTGCAAGATAATTCTGAAATTGTTAGATTAAAACTTTTTTCTTTCTCTTTAAAAGATAAAACAAAATAGAGGCTTAACTCTTTAAGGGCTAATTCTATCACAAACTGGCAAGCTTTACAAGCTGAGTTCTTTAAAAAGTTTTTTCCTGTGCATCATACTAATACATTAAGACGTCAAATAATGAACTTTTCTGTAAAAGAAAGTGAAACTTTTTATCAATGTTGGGAAAGATTTAAAGATTTTTTCCAAGCTTGTCCACATCATGCATTTGAAAATTGGACTTTTGTTGGTTTTTTTTATGATACTCTTCTACCTGAAATGCGACAATTTGTTGAAATGATGGCCCAAGGAGAATTTATGAGTAAAAATCCTGAATAAGCATTTCAATTTTTTGATACTATTTCTGAAAGTTCCCAAATGTGGGACTCAACTTCTTCAAATATAGTGGGAACTAAGCCATCTACATCCGAAAGAGGAAAATATGTGTTAAAAGAAGATGATGATTTAAGAACTAAAATGACTAATTTATCTCAAAAACTGGAAGCCTTAGAGATGAAAAAAATAAAACAAGTGTTTGTTGTTTCAACTACTGATTAAATATGTGAAATTTTTGTGTTGTCAGGAAATCCTACAGCAGAGTGTCCAACTATACATGCATTCAAAGAAGTTTTAATTGAACAATCTAATGTTGTTCCAACTTATAATAAGTCTTATTTAAATCCATATTCTGAAACTTACAACCCAAGATGGAGAAATCCTTCAAATTTTAGTTGGAGAAATACACAACCTACGAATCAAACACAAGGTCCACCACAACCACAAANTTTAGTTGGTTTTTTTTATGATACTCTTCTACCTGAAATGCGACAATTTGTTGAAATGATGGCCCAGGGAGAATTTATGAGTAAAAATCCTGAATAAGCATTTCAATTTTTTGATACTATTTCTGAAAGTTCCCAAATGTGGGACTCAACTTCTTCAAATATAGTGGGAACTAAGCCATCTACATCCGAAAGAGGAAAATATGTGTTAAAAGAAGATGATGATTTAAGAACTAAAATGACTAATTTATCTCAAAAACTGGAAGCCTTAGAGATGAAAAAAATAAAACAAGTGTTTGTTGTTTCAACTACTGATTAAATATGTGAAATTTTTGTGTTGTCAGGAAATCCTACAGCAGAGTGTCCAACTATACATGCATTCAAAGAAGTTTTAATTGAACAATCTAATGTTGTTCCAACTTATAATAAGTCTTATTTAAATCCATATTCTGAAACTTACAACCCAAGATGGAGAAATCCTTCAAATTTTAGTTGGAGAAATACACAACCTACGAATCAAACACAAGGTCCACCACAACCACAAAATCAACAACAATATTAGCCATATCAACCCCCACAAAGAAGAACTCTGGAAGATACTATGAATCTATTTATTCAAAGTCAAATGAGTTTTAACACTCAAACAACTCAAGCTTTTAATATTTTAAAACACAAAATTCTCAAAGTATTGAAGATATCAAGAGTCATCTAGCTAAGTTGACTTAGTCTCTCAGTATACCAAAAAAGGGAAAATTTCCATTTCAGCCAAAACCTCCGCAAAGTCAAACTAATTTTGTGTCCTCTAAATCTTCCCCAAGTCAAGTACAAGCAAATCACAACGTTAAGAAGTGGTAAAATTATTAATAAAACTATTAAACCTAAAATTTCAAAAAAATTATGAAAGTCAATTCCTATTAATGAACCACTTGAACCTGAACCTTCAATTGAAAAACAACTAGAAATAGAAAATGAAAAAGATCAACCTTGTCCTATTCCGTTACCTTTTCCTCAAAGAGTCAAGAAACTTCCATCTAAAAAAGATCGATCTGAGATCATGAAACTATTTAAACAAGTCAAGATTAACATTTCTTTATTAGATGCCATTAAACGAGTTTCAACTTATGCTAAGTTTTTAAAAGATCTTTGCACAATAAAAATAAAAACAAATGTACCAAGAAAGCATTTCTCACTGAACAAGTCAATACTATAATACAACATAATACTCTTTTTAAGTACAAAGATTCAGGAAGTCCAACAGTCTCATGCGTCATTGGAAATTTTCGAATTGAAGAAGCTCTGCTAGATCTTGGAGCCAACTATAATCTAATGTCATATGCAGTGTATACACATTTACGATTAAGTGAACTAAAACCCACCAGTGTTACACTACAATTAGCAGACCGGTCAATAAAAACTCCATGAGGGATTGTGAAAGATGTTATCTTTCAAGTTGATCAATTCTATTTTCCAGCAGATTTTATCGTAATAGATACACAACCAATTTTTCATGCATCTGCATACATACAAATTATTCTAGATCGACCATTCTTAGCTACATCAAATGTATTAATTAATTGTCTAAATGGAATCATGAAACTTTCATTTGAAAACATGACCTTAGAATTAAATATTTTTAACAATGCAAAACAACTTAGAGAAGAAGATGAAGTGCATGAAATAAATTGTGTTGAGTCATTAACACAGTTTTTTTTGAAAAAAAATTTTCGAAAAAAGAATTAGATACATTAGAATCTATATCTGATAATGAATCTGAAAATATCAAAAAATCAGAATGTGAAAGTTTGTTATCTAAAGTTGTAGAATCCAATGTCAAAATCTTTAAACTAGATTTAAANGTTTTTTCGAAAAAAGAATTAGATACATTAGAATCTATATCTGATAATGAATCTGAAAATATCAAAAAATCAGAATGTGAAAGTTTGTTATCTAAAGTTGTAGAATCCAATGTCAAAATCTTTAAACTAGATTTAAAAGCACTTCCAACCAATCTGAAATATGTGTTCTTCGAAAAAGATGAAGTTCATCCTATAATCATATCATCAAATTTATCTGAAAGTCAAGAACAAGAATTAATAGAAGTATTAAAAAATCATCAAAGTGTTCTTGGATGGACAATAGCAGATATAAATGATATAAGCCCACTACTATGTACTCATGGTATATATTTAGAAGAAAATACTAAACCATCTCATCAAATGCAAAAAAGATTAAATTCACACCTAAAAGAGGTAGTTCTCAATGAAATACTTAAACTATTGGATGCTAATATTATCTATCCTATATCTGATAGTAAATGGGTTAGTCCTACACAAGCAGTTCCAAAAAAGTCTGGTGTTACTGTAATACGAAATAAAGAAAATAAATTAGTCTCAATGCGTACAGTCGCAGGTTGGCGTGTATGTATTGACTATCATAAGCTAAATTCACTCACCATAAAAGATCACTTTCCATTGCCTTTTCTTGATCAAGTGTTAGAAAGGATGTCTGGTCATGCATTCTATTGTTTTTTAGATGGATATTCAGGTTATAATCAAATTAAAATTGCAATAGATGATCAAGAAAAAACTACTTTTACATGTTCTTTTGGAACTTTTGCGTATAAAAGAATGCATTTTGGATTGTGTAACGCTCCAGCTACCTTTCAACGTTGTATGCTAAGTATATTCGGTGATATGGTAGAACGATAACTATAAGTCTTCATGGACGATATTTCAATATATGGGGATTCATTTCATATATGTTTAGAAAATCTGGAAAAAGTGCTCATTCGATGTGAAGAAAAAAAATCTTGTCTTAAATTGGGAAAAATGTCATTTTATGGTTACACAAGATATTGTTTTAGGTCATGTAGTGTCAAAAAAAAAGAAATCGAAGTTGATAAATCAAAAATTGATCTGATAGCTAATTTGCCTTCACCAAAAATAGTAAAAGATATTTGCTCGTTTTTAGGTAATGCGGGATTTTACAGAAGATTTATAAAAAAATTTAGTTCAATATCTAAACCTATATGTAATATTTTATGTTATGATACATTATTTGAATGGAATAATACATGTCAATTAGCATTTGTTAAATTAAAAAACATGCTTATTTCTGCACCTATCATGCAACCTCTTGACTGGTCGTTACCTTTTGAAGTAATGTGTGATGCAAGTGATTATGCAATAGGAGCTGCATTAGGGCAAAGAAAAGATAAAAAAAATCATATGTTATTTACTATGCAAGTAAAACTCTAAATGATGCGCAAATAAATTATTCAACTACAGAAAAAGAACTACTTGTTGTTGTATTTGCATTAGATAAATTCCGTTCATACCCAGTTGTATCATCAATTGTGGTATTCACAGATTATGCAGCTTTAAAATACTTACTTACTAAAAAGGATGTTAAACCACATCTCCTACGTTGGATATTGTTACTACAAAAATTTGGTTTAATCATTAAAGATAAGAAAGGAGTAGAGAATGTGGTACCATATCACTTGTCAAGGCCAAATTATGAAATAAAAAAAGAATCAACTTCGATTAGAAAGACCTTTCCAGATGAACAACTATTAGCAGTAATAGAAGTACCATGGTATGCAGATATAGCTAATTATTTAGCCACTAGTACTATTCCTTCTAATTATATCTGGTCTAATAGAAATAAGTTTTTAAGTGAGGTACACAACTTTTTCTGGAAAGATCCATATCTGTTTAAATATTTTAAAGATCAAATAATAAGCCATTTGTATACCTAATCATGAAATAAGTCAGGTAATTCAGTTTTGTCACTCCGAAGCTTGTGGAGGTCATTTTGCTTCAAATAAAACTGCTACTAAAATTCTGCAATGTGAATTTTATCGGCCAACTCTTTTTAAAGATGTTCATATCTTTTGTTTAAATTGTGACAGATGTCAAAGAATGTGAAATATTTCAAAAATAAATATGATGTCTTTGAACNGCTACTAAAATTCTGCAGTGTGAATTTTATCGGCTAACTCTTTTTAAAGATGTTCATATCTTTTGTTTAAATTGTGACAGATGTCAAAGAATGTGAAATATTTCAAAAATAAATATGATGTCTTTGAACCCGATTTTAATCATTGAAATTTTTGATTGTTGGAGCATCGATTTTATGGGTCCATTTCTCCCATCTTTTGGACATATGTATATTTTAGTTGCAGTCGACTATGTCTCTAAATGGGTAGAGGCAATTCCATGTTGAAATAATGATCACAGAACAGTGATCAAATTTTCAAAAGAAAATATTTTATCCAGATTTGGAATTCCTCAGACCATTATAAGTGATGGTGGATTACACTTTTGCAACAATATTTTTGAAAATCTTATGAAAAAATACTCGATTTCACATAAAATATCCATTCCGTATCATACGCAGACAAGTGGACAAGCTAAATTAGCTAATACGGAGATAAAATATATCTTAGAAAAAATAGTAAATCCAGATCGTAAAGATTGGTCTTTAAGATTAACTGATGCACTTTGGGCTTACCGTACTGCATATAAAACTATTTTTGAAATGCCTCCTTATTGGTTAATATATGGAAAACCATGTCATTTTCCTGTAGAATTAGAACATCAAGCATATTGGGCAATCAAAATGATGAATTTTGATATGGACAAAGCTGGAGTAGCTCGCAAACTTCAAATAAATGAATTAGAGGAATTAAGAAATGAAGCTTATGAAAATTCAAAGATTTCAAAATCAAGAACAAAAATTTTTCATGATAAAAGTGCTATTATATAATACAAAGTTTCATTTATTTCCTGAAAAATTAAGATCAAGATGGACAAGTCCTTATATTGTCAAGCAAGTTTTTGACTATGGAGCAATTGAAATTGAAAATCCATTAACTGGAAATATTTTTAAAGTCAATGGTCAAAGACTTAAACTATATTATGAGAGTTTTACTCAAGATATAACTTTTGTACAACTTCTTGATCCTATTTATGTACTCTGAAAAATAAATAGATACTTAATTATCAATGAAATTACTAATTAGTTGTAATTTTTTTAGCAGAGTAACAACCAGATATTCCAATCGGTGAAACGACAACAGATTGTTGGGTTTTATTATCAATGTTGAGTATCACTGTGTTTTCATCGCAGGTAATGTTTAATTTAAGTTCGGGAGGTATGTGTATGAATTTATTATTTGTATTTAGAATAATAATTATGTTTTAAATTTGTTTGTCTTTGTGACTGACAAATGTTAAAGAATCAGGTAGTGAGTTGATTTTCACTTTCATATTGTTCGAAAAAAAATTTATAAATATGTTATGTACAATGGATGAAAAACTATTTTGGTTAAGTTTAATTCTACTGCGTCATCTTCCAAAAGATATCCATACATTGATCATGCAAAAAGCCAGAAGTGTTAGAAATTTAGAAATTTTTGAAAGTCAACCAAGACCCCTGTGTGGAAAAAGTACATTTGCCAAACACTGACGANGGCCAGAAGTGTTAGAAATTTAGAAATTTTTGAAAGTCAACCAAGACCCTTGTGTGGAAAAAGTACATTTGCCAAACACCGACGAGCAAATCGTCTAGGTGGTTGTGTAAGGTGTGGTCGTTTAGAACATTTAAGAAAATATAATTAGTGTGCGGAATTAAGTTGAGCGTTAGATCGTCTCCGATGGATTACGTATGGGTAGAGTAAGGAGTACCCTAAATTTTGGAAGAATAATATATANTGACGAGCAAATCGTCTAGGTGGTTGTGTAAGGTGTGGTCGTTTAGAACATTTAAGAAAATATAATCAGTGTGCGGAATTAAGTTGAGCGTTAGATCGTCTCCAATGGATTACGTATGGGTAGAGTAAGGAGTACCCTAAATTTTGGAAGAATAATATATAAATTTTGGAAGAATTGTACATAATTGTTAAAAAAATGTACATGATTGTACATACTTGTGAATAAATGTAAATAAATATAAATAACTATAAATTAATTAGGATAATTAGGAAAACCAGTAAATAATTAATAACAAATAAAAAATTAAAAACTACCAATTTTTGACTAGAAAAAAAGAGTGGTTAGCAAAGTTTTGTAGAATATAAAATTATATTTGATTTTGTGTACTGCAGGAATTTGAAGGAACAAATTGCAGGAAATCAAAATAGCAGAATACAGTTGAAAATCCAAAGAAGCCGAAACATTGGACCGTTCGGACGGTGGGCCAGGCGTCCGGACGATAGTGCTCAATATAAATACATTCGTCCATGCAACCGACCATTTGCTCTCCCTCGCAAACCAAGAATTCGAACATAGCCAAAAATTCCAAAGGAAAAGCTCTTAAATTTGCAATCTTCAACCGAGTTTCGTCAAATTTGTTCCGATTATCCACTTACGCATCATATTTTAAAGGTAATTACCGATTGGAATCAGTTGTGATTCGTACTATTTTCGTGATCGGATTAATATTATACACCCAAGTATAAGTGGTTGAATTACAGTTTTCTCAGTTTTAAGTCCAAGTATCGATCCCACAAAGAGTGTGCGTAATTAGGAAATAAAATAAAAATAGTAAATTTGTTTAACTTAGATAGGACAACATGTGATAGCTTGTGATGTGAGCTTAGATTGATAACTAGTTTAATTATGTTGCAGATAGATTTAAATAATATTAAAAAGTATCCTTCAGTTCAAGGATCTCATATGCATTATATTAGTTAAATAGTGGAAATGCTACCTTATAGTAGTCAACTTCCATGTTACTGGCAAGTCAACTAGAAGGTCTGATGTATATAAACCATCACACAACAACTTCTTAGGTTAGCTGGTGGTATCCATGACAATTGATTAATCTAAGCAAATTAGATAAACAAGTCATTCATGAGGAATACTTGAATTATTCATTTGTCTTTATAATATTAAGTGCATACATATAAACCATAACACAGCCACTTCATAGGTTAATTGGTGGTATTAGTCATAACATAACAACTTCTTAGGTTAGCTGGTTATAGATATGTCAATTGATTAATCCAAGCAAACCAAAAGGACAAGCCATCTATGAGGAATACTTGAATTATTCAGTTAACTCTATCTGTGATACATATACCAGTTAAACATCCTCAGCGTTCCGGTGGAGGATAAACCACACCGATAGGAATGTTGTGGTTGTTAGACTGATAATATTATCATTTATACTAGTTAAATGATTTGAGTAATCCAAAAGGACAAGTCATTCATGAGGATCACTAAGGTCATTAGTCTGATAGTTATATATATAGTAATTAAATAACCTTGATAATCCAGAAGGACAAGCCACTCATTAAGATCATTTAGGTTTTATACCATGCATCAGTTAACATCCTCAGCGTTCGGTGGAGGATAAACCATACCGATAGGAATGCCGTGGTTGTTTAACCGGCAGGTTGATGATGCACTGATGACATAACTCCAGGCACATCACCGAAATTATGTACATCACTGTATCATGCATGAAACATATAATATATAGATTTATAAATATATAAAACATCAACATCTCCAGAATTTAACCAGTATTATACATATGTTTACCTCTCACTAGAAGATATAAGTAACTACTCAAGCCCCATCGCTACAGACAAGCAGGGAGTGCAGGCAGTTTTCATTACAACTGAAATTAAAAGAGATACTCTAAATTATCTTTCACAAGGAACAACTGAAACACAATCACCTTTATTTTCAGTTATGACGAAAAAGTGATGGCAGTTCAACTATCCGAATAGAAAGATACAACAAAAATGTAAAAGTACAAAGTTTGGACTGAAGTACATGACGAACCGGATCGATTTGCAAGTTTTTCTTTCTCTTTTTCTTTTCTCTTTTCTCTTTCTTTTTTTCTCTCTTGGATTTCTCACTGAAGCTCTTATGTTCGACCTCGTGAAGAATGAAGGAGGGCATGCATATTTATAGGCAAAAGGAAGCAGGATGTGGAGGATTTGCATGAGCCGCCTTTGGACCACCGTTAAGACGCTAGGCCCACCGTCTGGACAGTGGTGCCTTGCTAGTTTTTACATCCTGATCTTGTTTGTGTGCTGGCCATTCCTTGGGTATATTACACTTTGATCCTTTGTTGTTGCAAGCTTTTATACATTGTTCCTTGTATTTTCCTGTAATCCAGCATTAATACCTGANCATGAGCCGCCTTTGGACCACCGTTAAGACGCTAGGCCCACCGTCTGGATAGTGGTGCCTTGCTAGTTTTTACATCCTGATCTTGTTTGTGTGCTGGCCATTCCTTGGGTATATTACACTTTGATCCTTTGTTGTTTCAAGCTTTTATACATTGTTCCTTGTATTTTCCTGTAATCCAGCATTAATACCTGAAAATTTTAAACATAATACACATAAAACCCAAATTACACACAAACCCTAATTGACTCTAATTAATAGTTTTTAGTTATTTTGTAAAAGCCGGGAAAAATTTAAATTTTTTCTCTTTTTTTTTTTGGGGAAAAAAGCAAAATGGTAATTTGTTACTATAAAGCGGGTTTAAAATCTATATTCTTCTAGAGCTTGGGTGATGCAACAGAGCTCACCGTTGGATTTGTATCGCGAAATTGAGATGTCCTGTCAATTTTCATCGAATTCCGAGATAGTCAGATTTTTATACGTTTTACGAGACAATTGGGTGACGAATTAACTTTTAAAGGTCCCCAAAAACGAAATTTATAAAATTTCCTTATAATTGAATAAAATTTTAAATAAAATTATTTTGAACTCAATCCGAGATATAATGTATCGTTTTGGGACTAAAAACGGATCCAGAAGTCGGAATTATGCGGTACAATTTGGACCACACATTAAGGGAGTATAAATAGGGGCAAATATTTGAAAAATCAGATATTTTCTCACCCATTTTGAGTCTTGTTTGGCCGGCCATAGAGAGGAAAGAAAAGAGAAGAAAAACTTCAAGTTCTTCAAACTTTCTACCNATTTTGAACTCAATCCGAGATATAATGTATCGTTTTGGGACTAAAAACGGATCCAGAAGTCAGAATTATGCGGTACAATTTGGACCACACATTAAGGGGGTATAAATAGGGGCAAATATCTGAAAAATCAAATATTTTCTCACCCATTTTGAGTCTTGTTTGGCCGGCCATAGAGAGGAAAGAAAAGAGAAGAAAAACTTCAAGTTCTTCAAACTTTCTACCTCGGATCTTTGAAGTTCCGTCACTCGGATCAACTCGGACCAAGAGCTAAAGTTTATCTCTTCGACGAGGGCTATGCGTACGTACCAAAAAGCGTGGGTTTCACCGAAGATCCACGAGGAGACTTTGGAGAAAATCAAAGCTTTGAGGTTGTTTTGGTGTTATCGAAGTTCTCTACACTTCTATTGATGTAGAGTTCTTCNCGGATCTTTGAAGTTCCGTCACTCGGATCAACTTGGACCAAGAGCTAAAGTTTATCTCCTCGACGAGGGCTACGCGTACGTACCAAAAAGCGTGGGTTTCACCGAAGATCCACGAGGAGACTTTGGAGAAAATCAAAGCTTTGAGGTTGTTTTGGTGTTATCGAAGTTCTCTACACTTCTATTGATGTAGAGTTCTTCTTACCTTGGTTTTATTCCTTTCTTTTGGGGCTGTTTTAGGGCCGGTTTAGGGGCTGAAACTATGGACTGTTATGGACTACTTTGGGGCTGAAATTGCGACTGTTTTATAGCCTGTTATGTGGCTGAAATGTGGACTGTTATGTGACTGAACATGGCCTGTTTTAGGGGCTGTTAAATAGCCTATTTTGGGGCTGTTTTAGGGGCCATTATACGGACTATTTTGGGACTGTTAAATGACCTGTTTTGTGGCTGAATTTGGGGTTCTTTTTATGGCCTATATAGGGGTTATTTTGGTGACCTATATAAGGGCTATTTTGTGGCTTATATAAGGGCCGTTATGTGGGGTACTACATTTGCGGTTATGTGGTATATTGCACCTTTGTGATTAAGTGTGTTATTGGCACAAAAGTTGTGATAACATGCTTGGAATTGTGATATGAAAATTGTCAACGTATATACATGTTTGTGTTATATTGATATTGTGGAGAATTATGAGAATTATATGCTTATGATATAATTTTGCCATGGGATATGTAAAATGTATTGATATTGTTCATATGTCTTTCATAGCATATTGAATATGTTATAATTGTGCAATGGGACATAATATTGCATATGCATGGTAACATCGCATCATGTGGGTGTGTGCATGGTTGTCGTCAACACCACACTTGGTGGATGACGAGTGGACTCCATTAAGCTTGGACTAAGACTTGGCCGAGTTGCACAGGTTGCATGGTAATTAGGGTTGGGGTTAGCAAGGAGGGACTAGAAGATCCCTCGGGTGCAAGGCCCGGTGATTGGGATACGCACTCCCTTGGCTTAGCCCATGAAGTGTGTGGGTGTACGCGAAGCCCTTGGTGGAAGTCCATAAATTCCGAGTAGGTTGAAGACCCTTGGTGTAAGTCCATAAACATCCACCCCATGCAAAGACCCTAGGTTGGTAAAAGTCATTTGATGTGCAACATAAATGACGATTCCATACACATTGACACTTGCATATGTTGAGGAGCTGGGAAGGGCTCGGGTTGATTTGCATGAGTGAGTCTCATCTCATTTCATGGCATGACATGATAAATTCCAACATTGAATGCATATTCTTACTTGGAATGTTGATGTGAATATGAAATGTTGTATGTGAGCATTGCATGTGCACTTAGGTGGGGAGTAGCCTNCCGGTTTAGGGGCTGAAACTATGGACTGTTATGGACTACTTTGGGGCTGAAATTGCGACTGTTTTATAGCCTGTTATGTGGCTGAAATGTGGACTGTTATGTGACTGAACATGGCCTGTTTTAGGGGCTGTTAAATAGCCTATTTTGGGGCTATTTTAGGGGCCATTATACGGACTATTTTGGGACTGTTAAATGACCTGTTTTGTGGCTGAATTTGGGGTTCTTTTTATGGCCTATATAGNATTTTAGGGGCCATTATACGGACTATTTTGGAACTGTTAAATGACCTGTTTTGTGGCTGAATTTGGGGTTCTTTTTATGGCCTATATAGGGGTTATTTTGGTGACCTATATAAGGGCTATTTTGTGGCTTATATAAGGGCCGTTATGTGGGGTACTACATTTGCGGTTATGTGGTATATTGCACCTTTGTGATTAAGTGTGTTATTGGCACAAAAGTTGTGATAACATGCTTGGAATTGTGATATGAAAATTGTCAACGTATATACATGTTTGTGTTATATTGATATTGTGGAGAATTATGAGAATTATATGCTTATGATATAATTTTGCCATGGGATATGTAAAATGTATTGATATTGTTCATATGTCTTTCATAGCATATTGAATATGTTATAATTGTGCAATGAGACATAATATTGCATATGCATGGTAACATCGCATCATGTGGGTGTGTGCATGGTTGTCGTCAACACCACACTTGGTGGATGACGAGTGGGCTCCATTAAGCTTGGACGAAGACTTGGCCGAGTTGCACAGGTTGCATGGTAATTAGGGTTGGGGTTAGCAAGGAGGGACTAGAAGATCCCTCGGGTGCAAGGCCCGGTGATTGGGATACGCACTCCCTTGGCTTGGCCCATGAAGTGTGTGGGTGTACGCNGTGGACTCCATTAAACTTGGACTAAGACTTGGCCGAGTTGCACAGGTTGCATGGTAATTAGGGTTGGGGTTAGCAAGGAGGGACTAGAAGATCCCTCGGGTGCAAGGCCCGGTGATTGGGATACGCACTCCCTTGGCTTAGCCCATGAAGTGTGTGGGTGTACGTGGAGCCCTTGGTGGAAGTCCATAAATTCCGAGTAGGTTGGAGACCCTTGGTGTAAGCCCATGAACATCCACCCCATACAAAGACCCTAGGTTGGTAAAAGTCATTTGATGTGCAACATAAATGACGATTCCATACACATTGGCACTTGCATATGTTGAGGAGCTGGGAAGGGCTCGGGTGGATTTGCATGAGTGAGTCTCATCTCATTTCATGGCATGACATGATAAATTCCAACATTGAATGCATATTCTTACTTGGAATGTTGATGTGAATATGAAATGTTGTATGTGAGCATTGCATGTGCACTTAGGTGGGGAGTAGCCTCTGTAGGAATTACTCTACTGGGCGTGGCTCACCCTATACGGGAAAATATTTCAGGTTCTGGATACACACCGGTGGACGGCCCTCACTTGGATCCTCAAGGGTGAAGAGAGGCCGGATTGTGGCCTTTAACCTTGGTTTATGTAAAACTATGTTTTGGGCATGTAATGTGTAAAAGAATTGTAACTGAGTTTATATGGGTTTTTTTAATATAACGATGCATCTTTTTATTTGAGTATGGATAAATGGACCCGGTGTGGTCATTATGTTATATTGAGCCTCGGATAGGTCATGTTAATGTATGTTGCACAGGTTGTGTGTTGGTTAGAGTTCCCCGTACAAAGGAGAGTCTACNTTATGTTATATTGAGACTCGGATAGGTCATGTTAATGTATATTGCACAGGTTGTGTGTTGGTTAGAGTTCCCCGTACAAAGGAGAGTCTACCGTAATTTCATTAAATTAAGGACCCTAGTAAATGGGGCATCACGACGTGATATTGAGTTACACGAGATCCACAGACATTCCGCGGGTTGATGGGTGATCAACGGACCTCCCGATTTTTGGGGTGTCACAGCTTGGTATCAAAGCATAGGTATACGATTTACCTTGGGCTTGATGGGCATGTGTTTAGACCATTGCATTCATTGTGCATTTCATGTTATGTGCTAAATTTTGCTACATGATTATGTGCTATGTGTTATGTGAATTGTATGCATGGTAAAAGGCATATGAAAAAGAGAAATACTGGGGTTAGAAAACATAACTTTGGGTTCGGAAAAAGGAATGAACGGTATAGTTCTATGTGTAGATGTCTACTAGTAGGTGGCACACGCACTACTAGTGAAACAAGGAGGAAAATCTCCAAGTTTAAATACTTAATCCCTAACTTGGAATATTAAGTAATTGATCTATTGCTATCTTATGTGTGTGTAGATGGCAACTAGAGGAANAGAGGAAAATCTCCAAGTTTAAATACTTAATCCCTAACTTGGAATATTAAGTAATTGATCTATTGTTATCTTATGTGTGTGTAGATGGCAACTAGAGGAAGGGGACGTCGGGGTGGATGGAACAACCAACCACTACCACCGACCTTTGACCAACAAGCCTTCATAGAGGCTATTGGTGTGGCGGTGGCTACCATTGCACAAGCTAGTGCTACAGCCACTACTATCACACAGACAGGTGCAAGTGGGAGTCAAGGAGGTTCAAGTCACCTCTAGAAATTCAAGGCACACAATCCTCCGATCTTTCTGGGAGGGGCGGATCCTATGGTGGCTGACCATTGGTTCCAACAAGTGGACAAGATCTTTAGGGCTATGGAGATTACCTCTGATGCCACGAAGATAACGCTAGCTACTTTTCAGCTAGAGGGAGAATCCCAAGTGTGGTGGGATTGGGTCAAGGACTCCAAGAACTTGGAGGTAATGACATGGGCAGAGTTCAAGGAGCTCTTTATGGGAAAATACTTCCCGGTGGCTACGAGGCATGCGAAAGCCCGGGAGTTTCTAGACTTGAGGCAGGGAACGATGTTAGTGATGGAATATATGGCTAAGTTCACGGAATTAGCACGTTTCGCTGATGATTATGTGGCCACAGATATGGCCAAAGTGAGGAAGTTCGAGGATGGGTTGAAGTTGTCCATTCGAGGCAAGATTGTAGGTCTTCTTCTACAAGACTTAGACTTGATGGTTGCCACAGCAATGGCCATTGAAAGAGAGGTGGATGATGCACGGAACATTCGGGAGGAGGGTGTGAAAGATAATAAGGAGGGTCAATCCTCTTCTTCTAGTTTGACAAAGAAGTAGAGGACTTCTGCTCCACAAAGGTTTCAGGGATAGGGCCATGGCTATCAAGGCCAAGGCCAAGGCCAGTCCTCCCGAGGTGGGAGAAACTTCAGGACTACGTATCAGGCAGGTCAGAAGACTTGCTATCATTGTCATCAGCCGGGCCACGTGAGGAAAGATTGTCCCCAGCGACAGGGATCCCAGTCCCAGTCTTCAGTGGGGTACTCACAGATACACTCTATTCCTCCCTACCCTACCATGGGCCAGGGGAGCCATTATTAGTACCAGGGCACTACAGAAGGCCCCACTACTTCACGTGCGGGGACTCCACAAGCAGGCCAGATGGGCCAGGGCATGGGTCAAGACCGGGGACAGGGCTCACAAGCCGGTACTTCGGGGACCCAAGGGCGAGTCTACGCCATGACACCACAGGCCGAGCCGGCAGATCCGTCGGTGATACAGGATACATTTCTACTCTCTCACTTATGGGGTAGAGTATTGTTTGATTCTGGTGTATCACATTCTTTTATTGTTGCATCTTGTGTGAAAGACTTAGGCTTAGAGGTTGAGACCTTGGAAGAGCCATTGCATGTGAGTTCTCCCCTAGGAGCTAGGGTGAGAGTTGATCAGATATGTCGGGGTTGTGAGCTAGAGATTTCAAGGATTCTACTCACCGTGGACCTTAGAGTCATGGACATGTCAGAGTTTGATGTTATCCTTGGTATGGACTGGTTGACGGCACACCGTGTTGTTATTGATTGTGATCGTAAGAGGGTCACTGCTTTTACTCCAGAGGGGGTTTGTTTCAAGTTCCAGGGGGAAAAACATGATGTTTTATCCCAAGTAGTGTACGATTCTCGATGGCACGAGTAGTTGATGAGTTGGCTTGCGAGCCTTACTTTGGACGATGAGGTGAGACAAGAGTTGAGTCTACCTCGGGTGGTTTGTGAGTATGAGAATATTTTTTCAGATGNTGATGGTTGCCACAGCAATGGCCATTGAAAGAGAGGTGGATGATGCACGGAACATTCGGGAGGAGGGTGTGAAAGATAAGAAGGAGGGTCAATCCTCTTCTTCTAGTTTGACAAAGAAGTAGAGGACTTCTACTCCACAAAGGTTTCAGGGATAGGGCCATGGCTATCAAGGCCAAGGCCAAGGCCAGTCCTCCCGAGGTGGGAGAAACTTCAGGACTACGTATCAGGCAGGTCAGAAGACTTGCTATCATTGTCATCAGCCGGGCCACGTGAGGAAAGATTGTCCCCAGCGACAGGGATCCCAGTCCCAGTCTTCAGTGGGGTACTCACAGATACACTCTATTCCTCCCTACCCTACCATGGGCCAGGGGAGCCATTATTAGTACCAGGGCACTACAGAAGGCCCCACTACTTCACGTGCGGGGACTCCACAAGCAGGCCAGATGGGCCAGGGCATGGGTCAAGACCGGGGACAGGGCTCACAAGCCGGTACTTCGGGGACCCAAGGGCGAGTCTACGCCATGACACCACAGGCCGAGCCGGCAGATCCGTCGGTGATACAGGATACATTTCTACTCTCTCACTTATGGGGTAGAGTATTGTTTGATTCTGGTGTATCACATTCTTTTATTGTTGCATCTTGTGTGAAAGACTTAGGCTTAGAGGTTGAGACCTTGGAAGAGCCATTGCATGTGAGTTCTCCCCTAGGAGCTAGGGTGAGAGTTGATCAGATATGTCGGGGTTATGAGCTAGAGATTTCAAGGATTCTACTCACCGTGGACCTTAGAGTCATGGACATGTCAGAGTTTGATGTTATCCTTGGTATGGACTGGTTGACGGCACACCGTGTTGTTATTGATTGTGATCGTAAGAGGGTCACTGCTTTTACTCCAGAGGGGGTTTGTTTCAAGTTCCAGGGGGAAAAACATGATGTTTTATCCCAAGTAGTGTACGATTCTCGATGGCACGAGTAGTTGATGAGTTGGCTTGCGAGCCTTACTTTGGACGATGAGGTGAGACAAGAGTTGAGTCTACCTCGGGTGGTTTGTGAGTATGAGAATATTTTTTCAGATGAACTACCGGGATTACCTCCACATAGAGATGTAGACTTCACCATTAAGTNAGTTCGAGGATGGGTTGAAGTTGTCCATTCGAGGCAAGATTGTAGGTCTTCTTCTACAAGACTTAGACTTGATGGTTGCCACAGCAATGGCCATTGAAAGAGAGGTGGATGATGCACGGAACATTCGGGAGGAGGGTGTGAAAGATAATAAGGAGGGTCAATCCTCTTCTTCTAGTTTGACAAAGAAGTAGAGGACTTCTGCTCCACAAAGGTTTCAGGGATAGGGCCATGGCTATCAAGGCCAAGGCCAAGGCCAGTCCTCCCGAGGTGGGAGAAACTTCAGGACTACGTATCAGGCAGGTCAGAAGACTTGCTATCATTGTCATCAGCCGGGCCACGTGAGGAAAGATTGTCCCCAGCGACAGGGATCCCAGTCCCAGTCTTCAGTGGGGTACTCACAGATACACTCTATTCCTCCCTACCCTACCATGGGCCAGGGGAGCCATTATTAGTACCAGGGCACTACAGAAGGCCCCACTACTTCACGTGCGGGGACTCCACAAGCAGGCCAGATGGGCCAGGGCATGGGTCAAGACCGGGGACAGGGCTCACAAGCCGGTACTTCGGGGACCCAAGGGCGAGTCTACGCCATGACACCACAGGCCGAGCCGGCAGATCCGTCGGTGATACAGGATACATTTCTACTCTCTCACTTATGGGGTAGAGTATTGTTTGATTCTGGTGTATCACATTCTTTTATTGTTGCATCTTGTGTGAAAGACTTAGGCTTAGAGGTTGAGACCTTGGAAGAGCCATTGCATGTGAGTTCTCCCCTAGGAGCTAGGGTGAGAGTTGATCAGATATGTCGGGGTTATGAGCTAGAGATTTCAAGGATTCTACTCACCGTGGACCTTAGAGTCATGGACATGTCAGAGTTTGATGTTATCCTTGGTATGGACTGGTTGACGGCACACCGTGTTGTTATTGATTGTGATCATAAGAGGGTCACTGCTTTTACTCCAGAGGGGGTTTGTTTCAAGTTCCAGGGGGAAAAGCATGATGTTTTATCCCAAGTAGTGTACGATTCTCGATGGCACGAGTAGTTGATGAGTTGGCTTGCGAGCCTTACTTTGGACGATGAGGTGAGACAAGAGTTGAGTCTACCTCGGGTGGTTTGTGAGTATGAGAATATTTTTTCAGATGAACTACCGGGATTACCTCCACATAGAGATGTAGACTTCACCATTAAGTTATATCCTGGTACATCGTCCATTTCTATGACTCCACATAGGATGGCGTCTGCTGAGTTGCAAGAACTCAAGGTCCAATTGCAAGACTTGTTGGACAGGGGTTTTATTAGGCCGAGCACCTCACCTTGGGGCGCTCCAACATTGTTTGCCAAGAAGAAGGACAAGACCCTTTGATTGTGTATAGATTATCGGCAGTTGAATCGGGTTACTATCAAGAATAGGTACCCCTTGTCGAGGATTGATTACTTGTTTGATCAGTCAAGAGGGGCGCGAGTCTACTCCAAGATAGATCTTCGCACCGGTTACCATCAGTTAAGAGTTAGGGAGGAAGATATCCCTAAGACGGCGTTCAGAACGTGATATGGGCATTTCGAGTTCACAGTCATGCCGTTCGGATTGACGAATGCTCCAGCGGCATTCATGGATCTCATGCATAGGGTGTTTCAACCCTACTTAGATTAGTTTGTTGTAGTCTTTGTTGATGGCATCTTGATCTACTCCAAGTCTGAGGAGGAGCATGAGGGTCACTTGAGGATTGTTCTTCAGACCTTGAGAGACCATCAGTTGTACGCCAAGTTCAGCAAGTGTGAATTTTGGCTTACGGAGGTAAAATTTTTGGGACATGTAGTGTCGGCTTCGGGTGTATTCGTGGACCCGAAGAAGGTTGAAGCGGTTATGAATTGGGAGAGGCCGAATTCAGTCTTCGAGATACGTAGTTTCTTGGGATTGGCAGGGTACTATAGGAGGTTTATTGAGGACTTCTCCCGACTAGCTGCATCTATGACAAGATTAACCTAGAAAGAGGTCAAGTTTGAATGGAATGACTTATGTGAGAAGGCATTCTAGGAGTTGAAGAGGAGACTGACATCAGCTCCTATTCTGATAGTTCCAGAAAGGGGAAAGAGGTACACAGTGTATTGTGATGCCTCGACGGACAGACTCGGTTGTGTGTTGATGCAGTTTGGAAGGGTGGTGACTTATAGTTCTTAGAAGTNAGGTGTATTCGTGGACCCGAAGAAGGTTGAAGCGGTTATGAATTGGGAGAGGCCGAATTCAGTCTTCGAGATACATAGTTTCTTGGGATTGGCGGGGTACTATAGGAGGTTTATTGAGGACTTCTCCCGACTAGCTGCATCTATGACAAGATTAACCTAGAAAGAGGTNACCGTGTTGTTATTGATTGTGATCATAAGAGGGTCACTGCTTTTACTCCAGAGGGGGTTTGTTTCAAGTTCCAGGGGGAAAAGCATGATGTTTTATCCCAAGTAGTGTACGATTCTCGATGGCACGAGTAGTTGATGAGTNGTGGAATGACTTGTGTGAGAAGGCATTCTAGGAGTTGAAGAGGAGACTGACATCAGCTCCTATTCTGATAGTTCCAGAAAGGGGACAGAGGTACACAGTGTATTGTGATGCCTCGACGGACAGACTCGGTTGTGTGTTGATGCAGTTTGGAAGGGTGGTGACTTATAGTTCTTAGAAGTTAAAGAATCACGAGCAGAATTACCCCACGAATGACATGGAGTTGGCGGCCATTGTCTTTGCCTTGAAGGCTTGACGCCACTATTTATACGGTGAGCAGTTTGAGGTGTTTTCGGACCACAAAAGTCTGAATTACATCTTTACATAGCGGGACCTCAATATGAGGCAACGCATGTGGATGGAGTTTCTAGAGGATTATGACTTCACTTTGCATTACCATCCCGGTAAGGCAAATGTGGTGGCTGATGCACTCAGCCAGAAGTCATGGAGAGTCTTGGCTAGTGTGGCTTCCTAGGAGTGGCAGATGCTCGAGACTGTGAGACAGTTTAGGCTGCGTTACATGAGGCAGGCTCAGGGTACTTTGGGGAGTTTAGTGGCTACACTTTCCCTACTGAGCAAAGTGATTGAGTCCTAGGGACAGGATATAGAGTTATCATCCATCAGGGACCAAGTACGGTTAGGTACAGGTGACAAGGGCTGGGCCATTCACTCGGATGGTAGTCTTCGATTTAGGGGAAGGATTATGGTTCCCCAATCTACAAAACTCAGAGAGGAGATTCTTAGAGAGTTCCATTGTTCCCGATTTGCTGTGCATCCAGGTGGCACGAAGATGTATCACGATCTTCGTTGCCAGTATTATTGGAGTGGGATGAAGAAAGACTTTGAGAATTTTGTTAGCCGATGTCTCACGTGTCAGCAGGTGAAAGCCGAACACCAGAGACCAGCAGGGTTACTCCAGCCTTTGGAGGTAGCTGAGTGGAAGTGGGAGCATGTCACGATGGATTTTGTGACTCACTTGCCACGAAAATCGGTGGGTCATGATGCGGTGTGGGTGATAGTGGACTGACTTACGAAGTCGGCACACTTTTTGGAAGTTCAAATGACCTTCACATTGGAGGAATTTTGCAGGTTATACATACGGGAGATTGTTTGGTTGCATGGGGTACCCGTATCTATAGTATCAGATCGGGATCCCAGGTTTACAGCTCATTTTTGGGANGAAGTGGGAGCATGTCACGATGGATTTTGTGACTCACTTGCCACGAAAATCGGTGGGTCATGATGCGGTGTGGGTGATAGTGGACCGACTTACGAAGTCGGCACACTTTTTGGAAGTTCAAATGACCTTCACATTGGAGGAATTTTGCAGGTTATACATATGGGAGATTGTTTGGTTGCATGGGGTACCCGTATCTATAGTATCAGATCGGGATCCCAGGTTTACAGCTCATTTTTGGGAGAGTTTTCAGCGAGCCATGGGAACACGGTTGATGATGAGCACTACTTTTCATCCCCAGATAGATGGTCAGTTAGAGAGGACCATCCAGACTTTAGAGGACATGCTACGGGCATATGTCTTAGATCTCAAGGGTAGTTGGGAAAAGCACTTGCCCTAGGTGGAGTTCGCCTACAACAACAGTTATCAGGCGAGCATACAGATGGCACCCTATGAGGCACTATATAGGAGGCCTTGTCGATCTCCGGTTTGTTGGACGGAGGTGGGAGAGAGACCCTTTACGGGTTCGGATTTGGTTAGGGAGACCTCTGAGAAGGTGGACTTGATAAGGAAGTGTCTCCTCACGACTTAGAGCCGACAGAAGAGCTATACCGACAAACGGCGGCGACCTCTAGAGTTTGAGGTGGGAGATCACGTCTTCTTGAAGGTGATACCTAAGAGAGGAGTGGTCCAGTTTGGTAAGCGGGGAAAGCTGCCGCCGAGGTATATCGGGCCCTTCAAGGTACTCGAGAGGGTAGGTGCAGTGGCTTATCAGTTGGCATTATCGTCAAATCTATCAGATGTTCATGTTGTATTCCATGTCTCTATGCTCTGGAAATACACCCTAGATCCGACTCATGTGGTGGATTGGGGAGAGCTTGTTGTTAATGCTGATGGGACCTTCGAGGAAGGACCGGTGCGCATCATGGATAGCCAGGAACAGGTTTTACGAGGCAAGACCGTGCGGCTAGTGAAGATGTTGTGGCAGCATCGAGGAATGGAGGAGGTGACATGGGAGCGCGAGGACACCATCAGTNATCAGATGTTCATGTTGTATTCCATGTCTCTATGCTCTGGAAATACACCCTAGATCCGACTCATGTGGTGGATTGGGGAGAGCTTGTTGTTAATGCTGATGGGACCTTCGAGGAAGGACCGGTGCGCATCATGGATAGCCAGGAACAGGTTTTACGAGGCAAGACCGTGCGGCTAGTGAAGATGTTGTGGCAGCATCGAGGAATGGAGGAGGTGACATGGGAGCGCGAGGACACCATCAGTACCAATTATCCCTTCTTATTTGAGGACGGAGGTGCATTCTTATAGTCATTTAGCATTATTTGACTGCTACATATACATGTGATTGTATGTGCATGTGTATGTGAATTTCGGGGACGAAATTCTTTTAAGGGGGGAAGAATGTAAAACCCACGAACAATTTACATTTTTTCTCCTTTTTGTTTGGAAAAAGGGTAAAATGGTAATTTGTCATTATAATACGGGTTTAAAATATATATTTTTCTAGAGCTCGGATGATGCAACGGAGCTCACTGTTCGATTCGTATCATGAAATCGAGCTACTCTGTCAATTTTCATCAAATTTTAAAATAGACGAATTTTGCACGTTTTACTTGACAATTTGGTGACGAATTAACTTTTAAAGGTCCCCAAAAATGAAATTTATAAAATTTCCTTATAATTGAATAAAATTTTAAANCGAACAATTTACATTTTTTCTCCTTTTTTTTTGGAAAAAGGGTAAAATGGTAATTTGCCACTATAATACGGGTTTAAAATATATATTTTTCTAGAGCTCGGATGATGCAACGGAGCTCACTGTTCGATTCGTATCACGAAATCGAGCTACTCTGTCAATTTTCATCAAATTTTAAAATAGACGAATTTTGCACGTTTTACTAGACAATTTGGTGACGAATTAACTTTTAAAGGTCCCCAAAAATGAAATTTATAAAATTTTCTTATAATTGAATAAAATTTTAAATAAAATTAATTTGAACATAATCCAAAATATAATGAACCGTTTCGGGACGAAAAACGGATCTAGAAGTCTGAATTATGCGGTACAATTTGGACCANCCCTCACTCCCATATGCTATGTTAGTTTCTCAGCTGTGCAGGGGAAAAAGATTGATTATTGATCCAATCTGGAAAATAGTGGACCATGCTGGACCATTAGACAAAACTTNCAAAATATAATGAATCGTTTCGGGACGAAAAACGGATCTAGAAGTCTGAATTATGCGGTACAATTTGGACCATACATTAAGGGGGTATAAATAGGGGCAAATATCTGAAAAATCAGATATTTTCTCACCCATTTTGAGTCTTGTTTGGCTGGCCATAGAGAGGAAAGAAAAGAGAAGAAAAATGTCAAGTTCTTCAAACTTTCTACCTTGGATCTTTGAAGTTTCGTTGCTCGGATCAACTCGGACCAAGAGCTAAAGTTCATCTCCTTGAAGAGGGCTATGCGTACGTACCAAAAAGAGTGGGTTTCACCGAAGATCCAAGAGGAGACTTTGGAGAAAATCAAAGCTTTAAGGTTGTTTTGGTGTTATAGAAGTTCTCTACACTTCTATTGAGGTAGGGTTCTTCTTACCTTGGTTTTATTCCCCTCATTTGGGGCTGTTTTAGGGCCGGTTCAGGGGCTGAAATTATGGACTGTTATGGACTGTTTTGTGGCTGAAATTACGACTGTTTTATGGCCTGTTATGTGGCTGAAATGTGGACTGTTATGTGACTGAAAATGGAATGTTTTAGGGGCTGTTAAACAGCCTGTTTTGGGGTTTTTTTAGGGGCCATTATACAGACTGTTTTGGTACTGTTAAATGGCCTGTTTTGGGGCTGTTTTAGGGCCTGTTTTGTGGACGAATTTGGGGTTGTTTTTATGGCCTATATAGGGGCTGTTTTGGTGACCTATATAAGTGCTATTTTGTGGCTTATATAAGGGCCGTTATGTGGGCTACTACATGTGCAGTTANCTTAATGTTGATGTTAAATTTGTTAACAATAATTTTGAAACTTATGCTTTCAAATTAGGATGATTAGTTCATATGATTCACAACTGAGTTAAATTTTTATTATCATGTCTTGCAAGAATAGTCTTAATCTAATCACGTGGGATTTTCATATCTTAGTTGTGCATTATCTTAATATTTTTGTTTAAATTTATTCTTAAAAGCACAAANTGACTAAAAATGGAATGTTTTAGGGGCTGTTAAACAGCCTGTTTTGGGGTTTTTTTAGGGGCCATTATACAGACTGTTTTGGTACTGTTAAATGGCCTGTTTTGGGGCTGTTTTAGGGCCTGTTTTGTGGACGAATTTGGGGTTGTTTTTATGGCCTANTGCAGATTTTGAACCAACCTTTCTTGGAAAGATACTCTACATCTCCTCAAATATGAATCTTCGATTCAGCGGTAAACTTTCTTTGAATAATCTCATTATTTTNACTTGGCTTGGCCTATGAAGTGTGTGGGTGTACGCGGAGCCCTTGATGGAAGTCCATAAATTCCGAGTAGGTTGGAGACCCTTGGTGTAAGCCCATGANACATCATGCGGGTGTGTGCATGGTTGTCGTCAATACCACACTTGGTGGATGACGAGTAGACTCCATTAAGCTTGGTCGAAGACTTGGCCGNATTAGCATTGTCCTTAAATTTTTACTTAGAAATTATACAAATGTAAGATTTCTGGAAAATGATCTTAGGCCATGTTTGACTAATTTTGAGCTTTGACCATTTCTTTTACAAAATTATATCCTTAGTCAACCGTGATTGAGCCTAACAAAATATAAATTCTTTTCTTGAAACCCNCCGATGATTGGGATACGCACTCACTTGGCTTGGCCTATGAAGTGTGTGGGTGTACGCGGAGCCCTTGATGGAAGTCTATAAATTCCGAGTAGGTTGGAGACCCTTGGTGTAAGCCCATGAACATCNGAAACCCAAGAAACACCCGAGCCAAATCAAAATATATTAAACCTACCTTGCTATCTAATTTTCTTGCACCCTCTTTTAAAACAGCAGAATACGAAAAAATAGAAGAAGAAGAAGAAGAAGAAGAAGAAGAAGAAGAAAAGGTAGAAAAGAAAAAAGAAAGGCAAAAGAAGGATCCTAGTCCAAAGAAAAGAAAATAGAAAGAAAGAAAAGAGCCAAGAAAGTGAAAAATGGAAAAAAAAAATAAAAGAATAAACATACAAAGTCATATGAGAACTAGAATGAGGTGTGCCATAATATTAAAGATAGCACTTGAAATNGTGTATGTGAGCATTGCATGTGCACTTAGGTGGGGAGTAGCCTCTATAAGAATTACTCTACTGGGCGTGACTCACCCTATACGGGAAAATATTTCAGGTTCTGGATACACACCGGTGGACGGCCCTCACTTGGATCTCAAGGGTGAAGAGAGGTCGGATTGTGGCCTTTAACCTTGGTTTATGTAAAACTATGTTTTGGGCATGTAATGTGTAAAAGAATTGTAACTGAGTTTATATGGGTTGTTTTAATATAACGATGCATCTTTTTATTTGAGTATGGATAAATGGACCCGGTGTGGTCAAGTTTTACTTATAAATGGACCCGGTGTGGTCATTGTGTTATATTAGGCCTCGGATGGGTCATGTTAATATATATTTTGCACAGGTTGTGTGTTGGGTAGAGCTCCCCATACGAAGGAGGCTCTGCCCGAATTTCGTTAAATTAAGGACCCTAGTAAATGGAGCATCACGGGGTGATATTGAGTTACACGATATACACAGACATTTCGCGGGTTGATGAGTGGTCAACGAACCTCCGAATTTTTGGGGTGTCACATATTTTATCACAATAATTTGACTTTATTAACTATTCTAATTTATATATTAATTAAGGTTAATCAAGTTGAAATAGTGCATTTGAGGAGAAATCAAGCAAAAATGAATTCGAGACGAGAAACAAGAGGATTTTTGAATTGGGCACAGAGAGATCAACCCGAGCAACCTCAAGCATCCACAACAACAAGGACCAGGAAATATCTTCAATGAGGTGATGTCTGAGAATTTTGAACAACAGGTCTGGTATGATGTTACTTTTTTGACTAAAACTGTTATTTCTGAAAAGCTAGTTATTTACGAAGATTTTGAGGAGTATGTCAAATTCTTGCTGCTAAAGGATGGTTACATTATGTTAGATTTATTGTCCCTGCATATGACTGTTTAGTTTGTGAATTCTATAGTTATGCTAAGATAATTGGAAAAAGGCAATTGCGTGAGTTTGTACGGGGTATTATTTTTCAAGTTACACCGGCTCCTATAGTCGATCTTTTTCAACCCATGCAGAGACCTAAGAACCTGAAATATCCATACACCGACTTACCTGATTTAGATAACATAGGAAGAGTGGTGAGGGGTAACCCAAAATTTGGTTAGGGTAGACCTAATAAATATATAAAGCAAGGAGACCTGACTAACAAATACCGCATCCTGAATTTGATAACAGTGAACAATTTGCTACCCCAAGCTCAAAAGAATCAAATCTATACTGAGCAGACTTATTTTTTATATGCATTCGGAATGGGGCACACAATCGATCCACCAAACTTAATCATGGATCAAGTGTTACTTGTTGTGGATGGAAAGAAACCCTCACTCCCATATGCTATGTTAGTTTCTCAGCTGTGCAGGGGAAAAAGAGTGATTATTGATCCAATCTGGAAAATAGTGGACCATGCTGGACCATTAGACAAAACTTCATTAAGAAAGATTCATGGAGAACAACCTGAAGAACAACCAGAGGTACCCCCTGCACCACAAGAGGAGCCATTCCGAGGCCCTAAAGAATTTATTCTACTATAACAACAGCAGCCACAAGAGGATCAACCATACATACCGGTGGATGACAGAACTAACAGACAAATTCTGTTAGGAGTGGAGACCACAGTCAATCAACTCAGTCAACATATGGATGATTATGAACAAAATAAAACAAAAATCTTGAGGCTATTAAGACAGCACTTTGGAGGAGGCCCATCTACTTCCTAAAGACTGGAGATTCTATTCAATAACTTTGCTATCTTTCACTCAGCTTTTTAAATTATGAACTTTTACTTATGCACTTGAACTTTAATTTATGTTTTGCACTTGCTTGCTTTAGACTAATTTGTCTTGAACTTATGTGTGTTTTAAACTTGTTTGTTTTGAACTAATGTGTGTTTAAGTTTGTTAATGTTAATTCTTAATGTTGATGTTAAATTTGTTAACAATAATTTTGAAACTTATGCTTTCAAATTAGGATGATTAGTTCATATGATTCACAACTGAGTTAAATTTTTATTATCATGTCTTGCAAGAATAGTCTTAATCTAATCACGTGGGATTTTCATATCTTAGTTGTGCATTATCTTAATATTTTTGTTTAAATTTATTCTTAAAAGCACAAATAGACATCTTTATTATTTAAAACCTTGTGAAATATTACACTCTTTACATATGTAGTAAAGATGAAAAACCGAGTGCAGATTTTGAACCAACCTTTCTTGGAAAGATACTCTACATCTCCTCAAATATGAATCTTCGATTCAGCGGTAAACTTTCTTTGAATAATCTCATTATTTTTGTTTTGATTAGCACTTATTAAATTATATTATTAGCATTGTCCTTAAATTTTTACTTAGAAATTATACAAATGTAAGATTTCTGGAAAATGATCTTAGGCCATGTTTGACTAATTTTGAGCTTTGACCATTTCTTTTACAAAATTATATCCTTAGTCAACCGTGATTGAGCCTAACAAAATATAAATTCTTTTCTTGAAACCCAAGAAACACCCGAGCCAAATCAAAATATATTAAACCTACCTTGCTATCTAATTTTCTTGCACCCTCTTTTAAAACAGCAGAATACGAAAAAATAGAAGAAGAAGAAGAAGAAGAAGAAGAAAAAGAAGAAAAGGTAGAAAAGAAAAAAGAAAGGCAAAAGAAGGATCCTAGTCCAAAGAAAAGAAAATAGAAAGAAAGAAAAGAGCCAAGAAAGTGAAAAATGGAAAAAAAAATAAAAGAATAAACATACAAAGTCATATGAGAACTAGAATGAGGTGTGCCATAATATTAAAGATAGCACTTGAAATCCAATGACGTCGTTTCATAAACCTTAAGCCCATGACCACATTACAACCCCAATAAAGTCCTTTTTTGATTCCAGAAATCATATATTTGTATTAATCCTATCAATTCTAAAAAGAAAAATGTTAATAATATATGTTTAATATAGTGTTAATATTCTTTCATGAGATTATGCCAAATTTCAAGTTTATTCGAATAATCGCTCTTTTAATTAACTATATATGAAATTATTTGTTTTGTTAACTGTATTCCAATCATATGTAGCTTGTGAGAATAGTCACTATAACAGGTGTGTTCTTTTTGCTGAGTGTATTCGGGAAAGAACTAACATCAAAACTACCATGAAAGATGGTAATATTTCCTAAGTGATTTTCAAAAATAATAAAGAAATCNTTTCGTTAAATTAAGGACCCTAGTAAATGGAGCATCACGGGGTGATATTGAGTTACACGATATACACAGACATTTCGCGGGTTGATGAGTGGTCAACGAACCTCCGAATTTTTGGGGTGTCACATATTTTATCACAATAATTTGACTTTATTAACTATTCTAATTTATATATGAATTAAGGTTAATCAAGTTGAAATAGTGCATTTGAGGAGAAATCAAGCAAAAATGAATTCGAGACGAGAAACAAGAGGATTTTTGAATTGGGCACAGAGAGATCAACCCGAGCAACCTCAAGCATCCACAACAACAAGGACCAGGAAATATCTTCAATGAGGTGATGTCTGAGAATTTTGAACAACAGGTCTGGTATGATGTTACTTTTTTGACTAAAACTGTTATTTCTGAAAAGCTAGTTATTTACGAAGATTTTGAGGAGTATGTCAAATTCTTGCTGCTAAAGGATGGTTACATTATGTTAGATTTATTGTCCCTGCATATGACTGTTTAGTTTGTGAATTCTATAGTTATGCTAAGATAATTGGAAAAAGGCAATTGCGTGAGTTTGTACGGGGTATTATTTTTCAAGTTACACCGGCTCCTATAGTCGATCTTTTTCAACCCATGCAGAGACCTAAGAACCTGAAATATCCATACACCGACTTACCTGATTTAGATAACATAGGAAGAGTGGTGAGGGGTAACCCAAAATTTGGTTAGGGTAGACCTAATAAATATATAAAGCAAGGAGACCTGACTAACAAATACCGCATCCTGAATTTGATAACAGTGAACAATTTGCTACCCCAAGCTCAAAAGAATCAAATCTATACTGAGCAGACTTATTTTTTATATGCATTCGGAATGGGGCACACAATCGATCCACCAAACTTAATCATGGATCAAGTGTTACTTGTTGTGGATGGAAAGAAACCCTCACTCCCATATGCTATGTTAGTTTCTCAGCTGTGCAGGGGAAAAAGAGTGATTATTGATCCAATCTGGAAAATAGTGGACCATGCTGGACCATTAGACAAAACTTCATTAAGAAAGATTCATGGAGAACAACCTGAAGAACAACCAGAGGTACCCCCTGCACCACAAGAGGAGCCATTCCGAGGCCCTAAAGAATTTATTCTACTATAACAACAGCAGCCACAAGAGGATCAACCATACATACCGGTGGATGACAGAACTAACAGACAAATTCTGTTAGGAGTGGAGACCACAGTCAATCAACTCAGTCAACATATGGATGATTATGAACAAAATAAAACAAAAATCTTGAGGCTATTAAGACAGCACTTTGGAGGAGGCCCATCTACTTCCTAAAGACTGGAGATTCTATTCAATAACTTTGCTATCTTTCACTCAGCTTTTTAAATTATGAACTTTTACTTATGCACTTGAACTTTAATTTATGTTTTGCACTTGCTTGCTTTAGACTAATTTGTCTTGAACTTATGTGTGTTTTAAACTTGTTTGTTTTGAACTAATGTGTGTTTAAGTTTGTTAATGTTAATTCTTAATGTTGATGTTAAATTTGTTAACAATAATTTTGAAACTTATGCTTTCAAATTAGGATGATTAGTTCATATGATTCACAACTGAGTTAAATTTTTATTATCATGTCTTGCAAGAATAGTCTTAATCTAATCACGTGGGATTTTCATATCTTAGTTGTGCATTATCTTAATATTTTTGTTTAAATTTATTCTTAAAAGCACAAATAGACATCTTTATTATTTAAAACCTTGTGAAATATTACACTCTTTACATATGTAGTAAAGATGAAAAACCGAGTGCAGATTTTGAACCAACCTTTCTTGGAAAGATACTCTACATCTCCTCAAATATGAATCTTCGATTCAGCGGTAAACTTTCTTTGAATAATCTCATTATTTTTGTTTTGATTAGCACTTATTAAATTATATTATTAGCATTGTCCTTAAATTTTTACTTAGAAATTATACAAATGTAAGATTTCTGGAAAATGATCTTAGGCCATGTTTGACTAATTTTGAGCTTTGACCATTTCTTTTACAAAATTATATCCTTAGTCAACCGTGATTGAGCCTAACAAAATATAAATTCTTTTCTTGAAACCCAAGAAACACCCGAGCCAAATCAAAATATATTAAACCTACCTTGCTATCTAATTTTCTTGCACCCTCTTTTAAAACAGCAGAATACGAAAAAATAGAAGAAGAAGAAGAAGAAGAAGAAGAAAAAGAAGAAAAGGTAGAAAAGAAAAAAGAAAGGCAAAAGAAGGATCCTAGTCCAAAGAAAAGAAAATAGAAAGAAAGAAAAGAGCCAAGAAAGTGAAAAATGGAAAAAAAAATAAAAGAATAAACATACAAAGTCATATGAGAACTAGAATGAGGTGTGCCATAATATTAAAGATAGCACTTGAAATCCAATGACGTCGTTTCATAAACCTTAAGCCCATGACCACATTACAACCCCAATAAAGTCCTTTTTTGATTCCAGAAATCATATATTTGTATTAATCCTATCAATTCTAAAAAGAAAAATGTTAATAATATATGTTTAATATAGTGTTAATATTCTTTCATGAGATTATGCCAAATTTCAAGTTTATTCGAATAATCGCTCTTTTAATTAACTATATATGAAATTATTTGTTTTGTTAACTGTATTCCAATCATATGTAGCTTGTGAGAATAGTCACTATAACAGGTGTGTTCTTTTTGCTGAGTGTATTCGGGAAAGAACTAACATCAAAACTACCATGAAAGATGGTAATATTTCCTAAGTGATTTTCAAAAATAATAAAGAAATCACTACACACACACACAAGTTTTTATAAAAATATATAGATAATGTTACAACTAATGTATGTTACTCTTGAAAAGGAAGTATTTTGGCAAGACAAAAGGAATATTGATTTAATTTTACGTGTGGCAAATATAAATTATTAATTCCTAATTACTGAAGTTTGTAGGTNTAATTAAGGTTAATCAAGTTGAAATAGTGCATTTGAGGAGAAATCAAGCAAAAATGAATTCGTGACGAGAAACAAGAGGATTTTTGAATTGGGCACAGAGAGATCAACCCGAGCAACCTCAAGCATCCACAACAACAAGGACCAGGAAATATCTTCAATGAGGTGATGTCTGAGAATTTTGAACAACAGGTCTGGTATGATGTTACTTTTTTGACTAAAACTGTTATTTCTGAAAAGCTAGTTATTTACGAAGATTTTGAGGAGTATGTCAAATTCTTGCTGCTAAAGGATGGTTACATTATGTTAGATTTATTGTCCCTGCATATGACTGTTTAGTTTGTGAATTCTATAGTTATGCTAAGATAATTGGAAAAAGGCAATTGCGTGAGTTTGTACGGGGTATTATTTTTCAAGTTACACCGGCTCCTATAGTCGATCTTTTTCAACCCATGCAGAGACCTAAGAACCTGAAATATCCATACACCGACTTACCTGATTTAGATAACATAGGAAGAGTGGTGAGGGGTAACCCAAAATTTGGTTAGGGTAGACCTAATAAATATATAAAGCAAGGAGACCTGACTAACAAATACCGCATCCTGAATTTGATAACAGTGAACAATTTGCTACCCCAAGCTCAAAAGAATCAAATCTATACTGAGCAGACTTATTTTTTATATGCATTCGGAATGGGGCACACAATCGATCCACCAAACTTAATCATGGATCAAGTGTTACTTGTTGTGGATGGAAAGAAACCCTCACTCCCATATGCTATGTTAGTTTCTCAGCTGTGCAGGGGAAAAAGAGTGATTATTGATCCAATCTGGAAAATAGTGGACCATGCTGGACCATTAGACAAAACTTCATTAAGAAAGATTCATGGAGAACAACCTGAAGAACAACCAGAGGTACCCCCTGCACCACAAGAGGAGCCATTCCGAGGCCCTAAAGAATTTATTCTACTATAACAACAGCAGCCACAAGAGGATCAACCATACATACCGGTGGATGACAGAACTAACAGACAAATTCTGTTAGGAGTGGAGACCACAGTCAATCAACTCAGTCAACATATGGATGATTATGAACAAAATAAAACAAAAATCTTGAGGCTATTAAGACAGCACTTTGGAGGAGGCCCATCTACTTCCTAAAGACTGGAGATTCTATTCAATAACTTTGCTATCTTTCACTCAGCTTTTTAAATTATGAACTTTTACTTATGCACTTGAACTTTAATTTATGTTTTGCACTTGCTTGCTTTAGACTAATTTGTCTTGAACTTATGTGTGTTTTAAACTTGTTTGTTTTGAACTAATGTGTGTTTAAGTTTGTTAATGTTAATTCTTAATGTTGATGTTAAATTTGTTAACAATAATTTTGAAACTTATGCTTTCAAATTAGGATGATTAGTTCATATGATTCACAACTGAGTTAAATTTTTATTATCATGTCTTGCAAGAATAGTCTTAATCTAATCACGTGGGATTTTCATATCTTAGTTGTGCATTATCTTAATATTTTTGTTTAAATTTATTCTTAAAAGCACAAATAGACATCTTTATTATTTAAAACCTTGTGAAATATTACACTCTTTACATATGTAGTAAAGATGAAAAACCGAGTGCAGATTTTGAACCAACCTTTCTTGGAAAGATACTCTACATCTCCTCAAATATGAATCTTCGATTCAGCGGTAAACTTTCTTTGAATAATCTCATTATTTTTGTTTTGATTAGCACTTATTAAATTATATTATTAGCATTGTCCTTAAATTTTTACTTAGAAATTATACAAATGTAAGATTTCTGGAAAATGATCTTAGGCCATGTTTGACTAATTTTGAGCTTTGACCATTTCTTTTACAAAATTATATCCTTAGTCAACCGTGATTGAGCCTAACAAAATATAAATTCTTTTCTTGAAACCCAAGAAACACCCGAGCCAAATCAAAATATATTAAACCTACCTTGCTATCTAATTTTCTTGCACCCTCTTTTAAAACAGCAGAATACGAAAAAATAGAAGAAGAAGAAGAAGAAGAAGAAGAAAAGGTAGAAAAGAAAAAAGAAAGGCAAAAGAAGGATCCTAGTCCAAAGAAAAGAAAATAGAAAGAAAGAAAAGAGCCAAGAAAGTGAAAAATGGAAAAAAAAATAAAAGAATAAACATACAAAGTCATATGAGAACTAGAATGAGGTGTGCCATAATATTAAAGATAGCACTTGAAATCCAATGACGTCGTTTCATAAACCTTAAGCCCATGACCACATTACAACCCCAATAAAGTCCTTTTTTGATTCCAGAAATCATATATTTGTATTAATCCTATCAATTCTAAAAAGAAAAATGTTAATAATATATGTTTAATATAGTGTTAATATTCTTTCATGAGATTATGCCAAATTTCAAGTTTATTCGAATAATCGCTCTTTTAATTAACTATATATGAAATTATTTGTTTTGTTAACTGTATTCCAATCATATGTAGCTTGTGAGAATAGTCACTATAACAGGTGTGTTCTTTTTGCTGAGTGTATTCGGGAAAGAACTAACATCAAAACTACCATGAAAGATGGTAATATTTCCTAAGTGATTTTCAAAAATAATAAAGAAATCACTACACACACACACAAGTTTTTATAAAAATATATAGATAATGTTACAACTAATGTATGTTACTCTTGAAAAGGAAGTATTTTGGCAAGACAAAAGGAATATTGATTTAATTTTACGTGTGGCAAATATAAATTATTAATTCCTAATTACTGAAGTTTGTAGGTAGCGTTACTGAAAACCTTCACGAGACAAAACTCGTCTACTAGGAATCACCTAGGGGTTTAAAGGCTTATTGCATATGCTAAATGCAATTATGAAAAAAAAAATCTACGAAATGATTTTACTTATGTTCTATTGTAATATATTTTCAAAATTTACTAGGGACTAGTAAAATTTAAGTTGGGAAGTGTAATTAACCATAATTAGTGTATCAATTACAATAATTAAATAATTCAAATTGGTAAAATAATATATCTAAAAACTATCAATTAGGGTTTTGTGCGTAAATTAGGGTTTTATGTATATTATGTTNTACATTATGTTAGATTTATTGTCCCTGCATATGACTGTTTAGTTTGTGAATTCTATAGTTATGCTAAGATAATTGGAAAAAGGCAATTGCGTGAGTTTGTACGGGGTATTATTTTTCAAGTTACACCGGCTCCTATAGTCGATCTTTTTCAACCCATGCAGAGACCTAAGAACCTGAAATATCCATACACCGACTTACCTGATTTAGATAACATAGGAAGAGTGGTGAGGGGTAACCCAAAATTTGGTTAGGGTAGACCTAATAAATATATAAAGCAAGGAGACCTGACTAACAAATACCGCATCCTGAATTTGATAACAGTGAACAATTTGCTACCCCAAGCTCAAAAGAATCAAATCTATACTGAGCAGACTTATTTTTTATATGCATTCGGAATGGGGCACACAATCGATCCACCAAACTTAATCATGGATCAAGTGTTACTTGTTGTGGATGGAAAGAAACCCTCACTCCCATATGCTATGTTAGTTTCTCAGCTGTGCAGGGGAAAAAGAGTGATTATTGATCCAATCTGGAAAATAGTGGACCATGCTGGACCATTAGACAAAACTTCATTAAGAAAGATTCATGGAGAACAACCTGAAGAACAACCAGAGGTACCCCCTGCACCACAAGAGGAGCCATTCCGAGGCCCTAAAGAATTTATTCTACTATAACAACAGCAGCCACAAGAGGATCAACCATACATACCGGTGGATGACAGAACTAACAGACAAATTCTGTTAGGAGTGGAGACCACAGTCAATCAACTCAGTCAACATATGGATGATTATGAACAAAATAAAACAAAAATCTTGAGGCTATTAAGACAGCACTTTGGAGGAGGCCCATCTACTTCCTAAAGACTGGAGATTCTATTCAATAACTTTGCTATCTTTCACTCAGCTTTTTAAATTATGAACTTTTACTTATGCACTTGAACTTTAATTTATGTTTTGCACTTGCTTGCTTTAGACTAATTTGTCTTGAACTTATGTGTGTTTTAAACTTGTTTGTTTTGAACTAATGTGTGTTTAAGTTTGTTAATGTTAATTCTTAATGTTGATGTTAAATTTGTTAACAATAATTTTGAAACTTATGCTTTCAAATTAGGATGATTAGTTCATATGATTCACAACTGAGTTAAATTTTTATTATCATGTCTTGCAAGAATAGTCTTAATCTAATCACGTGGGATTTTCATATCTTAGTTGTGCATTATCTTAATATTTTTGTTTAAATTTATTCTTAAAAGCACAAATAGACATCTTTATTATTTAAAACCTTGTGAAATATTACACTCTTTACATATGTAGTAAAGATGAAAAACCGAGTGCAGATTTTGAACCAACCTTTCTTGGAAAGATACTCTACATCTCCTCAAATATGAATCTTCGATTCAGCGGTAAACTTTCTTTGAATAATCTCATTATTTTTGTTTTGATTAGCACTTATTAAATTATATTATTAGCATTGTCCTTAAATTTTTACTTAGAAATTATACAAATGTAAGATTTCTGGAAAATGATCTTAGGCCATGTTTGACTAATTTTGAGCTTTGACCATTTCTTTTACAAAATTATATCCTTAGTCAACCGTGATTGAGCCTAACAAAATATAAATTCTTTTCTTGAAACCCAAGAAACACCCGAGCCAAATCAAAATATATTAAACCTACCTTGCTATCTAATTTTCTTGCACCCTCTTTTAAAACAGCAGAATACGAAAAAATAGAAGAAGAAGAAGAAGAAGAAGAAGAAAAAGAAGAAAAGGTAGAAAAGAAAAAAGAAAGGCAAAAGAAGGATCCTAGTCCAAAGAAAAGAAAATAGAAAGAAAGAAAAGAGCCAAGAAAGTGAAAAATGGAAAAAAAAATAAAAGAATAAACATACAAAGTCATATGAGAACTAGAATGAGGTGTGCCATAATATTAAAGATAGCACTTGAAATCCAATGACGTCGTTTCATAAACCTTAAGCCCATGACCACATTACAACCCCAATAAAGTCCTTTTTTGATTCCAGAAATCATATATTTGTATTAATCCTATCAATTCTAAAAAGAAAAATGTTAATAATATATGTTTAATATAGTGTTAATATTCTTTCATGAGATTATGCCAAATTTCAAGTTTATTCGAATAATCGCTCTTTTAATTAACTATATATGAAATTATTTGTTTTGTTAACTGTATTCCAATCATATGTAGCTTGTGAGAATAGTCACTATAACAGGTGTGTTCTTTTTGCTGAGTGTATTCGGGAAAGAACTAACATCAAAACTACCATGAAAGATGGTAATATTTCCTAAGTGATTTTCAAAAATAATAAAGAAATCACTACACACACACACAAGTTTTTATAAAAATATATAGATAATGTTACAACTAATGTATGTTACTCTTGAAAAGGAAGTATTTTGGCAAGACAAAAGGAATATTGATTTAATTTTACGTGTGGCAAATATAAATTATTAATTCCTAATTACTGAAGTTTGTAGGTAGCGTTACTGAAAACCTTCACGAGACAAAACTCGTCTACTAGGAATCACCTAGGGGTTTAAAGGCTTATTGCATATGCTAAATGCAATTATGAAAAAAAAAATCTACGAAATGATTTTACTTATGTTCTATTGTAATATATTTTCAAAATTTACTAGGGACTAGTAAAATTTAAGTTGGGAAGTGTAATTAACCATAATTAGTGTATCAATTACAATAATTAAATAATTCAAATTGGTAAAATAATATATCTAAAAACTATCAATTAGGGTTTTGTGCGTAAATTAGGGTTTTATGTATATTATGTTTGAAATTTCAGGGTTTAATGTGGAATTAATACAAAATGCAATGAGCAATGTATGAAAGCTTGAAACAACAAAAGGCTAAAGTATAATTTCAACCAATGAAGAGTCAGCAAACAAGATCAACATCCAGTAAAGCTAGGGCGTCCGGATGGTGGAGGGGCTTCCGGACAGTCCCCAACGACGGCTGAATTTACTCCCTCCACCTCTTGCTTCATTCTCCTCTATATAAATAGCCATGCACTCCTTCCTTCTTGAGGAGGCCAGACATCCAAGAGCTCCAAGAGAATTCCAAAGAGAGAAAATAGAAAAAGAAAGAGAGAAAAGAGAAAAACAAAAAGAGAACTTGCAGCTCGATCCGGTCCATCATACACTTCAGTCCAAATCCTGTATTTTTTCATTTTTGTTGTATCTTTCTATTCGAATAGTTGAACTGTTGCCACCCTTTTGTCTTAACTGATAATAAAGGTGGTTGTATTTCAGTTGTTCTTTGTGAAGGACGTTTTAGAGTCTATATCTTAATTTCAGTTGTAATAAAAACTGCCCCGCACTCTTTGCTTGTCTGTAGCAATAGGGCGTGAATAGTTATTATATCCTCCAGTGAGAGGTAAACATATGTATAATACTTGTTAACTTCTGGAAATGCTGATGTGTATATATATATATATACGGAATTTTGGTGTTATGCCTGAAATTATGTTATCAATGCATCNGATGATGTGTATATATATATATACGGAATTTTGGTGTTATGCCTGAAATTATGTTATCAATGCATCATGAACCTACCGGTTAAATATCTACGATGTTCTTATCGGTATGGTTTATCCTACACCAGAACGCTAAGGATGTTCTACTGATACATGATACAAATCCTAAATGATCCTCGTGGATGGCGAGTCCTTCTAGATTATCAGGGTTGTTTAATTACTATATGTAACTATCAGATTAATGACCTAAGAGATCCTCACGAATGACTTGTCCTTCTGGATTACTAAGATCGTTTAACTGGTATAAATGATAATATTACCAGTCGAATATCTACGACATTCCTATCGGTATGGTTTATCCTCCACCAGAACGCTGAGGATGTTTAATTTGTATATATATATCACATATGATCTATTGAATAATTCAAATATTCCTCATGAGGCTTATCCTTCTGATTCACTCGAATTAGTCAAATGGCACATCTGTAACCAGCTAATCTAAGAAGTTGTTGTGTTATGACTTAATACCACCAGTTAACCTAAGAAGTGGTTGTGTTATGGTTTATTATGTACCCACCTACTATTATGGAGACAATTGAATAATGCAAGTATTACTCACGAATGGTTTGTCCTTCTAGTTTACTTAGATTAATTAATTGTCATGGATACCACTAGCTCACCTAAGTAGTGGCTATGTGATGATTATTTTACATTAGACTTACCGGTTGACTTGTCAGTAATATGGAAGTTTATTGATGTAAAGTAGCTTTTCCAATACTTGACCAATATAACGTATATGAGATCCTTGAACTGAAGGANTTCACCTAAGTAGTGGCTGTGTGATGATTATTTTACATTAGACTTACCGGTTGACTTGTCAGTAATATGGAAGTTTATTGATGTAAAGTAGCTTTTCCAATACTTGACCAATATAANCTCACCTAAGTAGTGGCTATGTGATGATTATTTTACATTAGACTTACCGGTTGACTTGCCAGTAATATGGAAGTTTATTGATGTAAAGTAGCTTTTCCAATACTTGACCAATATAACGTATATGAGATCCTTGAACTGAAGGATACTTTTAATATTATTCTATCAACTTTATCTGCAACCAACTATTTAATTGTACTAGTTATCAATCTAAGCTCACATCTCAATCTATCACAGGTTGTCCTATCTACAATAACAACTTTACTATTTTTATTTTATTTCCTAATTACACATACTTTTCGTTGGATCGATACTTGGACTTAAAATCGAGAAAACTATAATTCGACCACTTATACTTGGCTGTATAATAAAAATATCAGATCATGAAATAGTGCGAATCAGTCGTCACTGAGGTGGCCATGGTCTATGTGGTAGTCGCAGTATTTCGTTGCATCCCTTTTTACGGGATCTACCTTCATCTGAGGTGGCCAACTTAGAAATGTTTCATTATGTGCCTTATAAAGGACTTGGGACATTGTGGCGGTGAGGGGAGTGCACTGCCGAAGTGGGAACCTTGGCTGCAATTCTTGTGCTGGAGGACCTAGGTGGTCTCTGATGTGTCCTCTCCTTTTCGAAGAGCGGTACCTGTCTCTTTGTGGAGTCCTTTCTGGAATTCTCCCCTTTCTAGGACGTCGATCCCTTTTCTTCTCCTTCTATTTGTGCGCGGATGAGCTCACTACCTTGGAAAGGAGAGCTTCCTCACCATCGATATGCTTCTCTATCTTGGCCAGGATTTCTCCCATACTAGCTTGCGGGTTTTTAGAAATGGAGAATATTAGGTCCTTTGATTGGACTCCCAGCCCAACAATGAAGGCAGTGATAGCGAATTTCTCATCAAGGATGTATACTTTCAAAGATTCTAATTTGAACCTCTGAACATAGCTCCATAGGTTCTCGTTGAGTCCCTGTTTCACGTTAAATAGTTGGTAGCTCAACTTTCAATAAGTCTGAGCTACTATGAAGTGTGAAACAAAGGAGATGGAAAGCTCTTTAAAGGATGAGATGGATGTCAAGGTCAGCTTGTTGAACTATACTAAGGCTAAACCCTTTAAAGTGATGGAGAAAACTCGGCATCGTATTGGGTCCTGGTACCCATGTAGTTTTATTTGGTTTTTGTAGGTGTTAATGTGATCCATGAGATATTTCGTCCCATCCAAGGCCTCCATCTAGGGCATTCTGAATTTTAGTGGAAGCGAAAAATACTGCACCTATGCGGTAAATGGGAACTCAGTTTTCTAAACTAAGGCATCCATGGTCACTAGAGTTTTGCCTCTTACAGTCTCCTTCATGTGGCTGAGCTCTTGTTGAATATCCCTGAAGCGCTGCTCTCAATATTGTTCCTTCCCTTTCTGTTGTAATGGGGGGAACTCATTCATGTGAGTTTCCCTATTTTGGCTCTATACTTCTTTGTTGTTCTCGTTCCTACGAGCTTGACGATGGGCATTGCCCACCATCTGGCTATGCTCATCTTCCTTAGTGACATCTCTCGGGGTGTTATTGTGTTGTTGTTCCCTCTGAGGGGGATCATCTTGGGCTAGCTGTGCCCTTTGGGGACGTTGAAGGAGATTCAGTAACTCCTCATTCTATTGGAGGAGACGTTGATTGGCTAGGCGGAGGACCTCCAGTTCTTTGTTTGGTAAGGGATCCACTATGGGAGGATCGATCTCGTGTGTAGGCAAGAAATCACGAGGATTTTCTTGTTGTCTTCCAGTGGTTGCTTCTGTAACCAAAGGGGATTGATTTGACTTCTGCTCATGTTGCTCATAGACACCATCAATTACTAAAGAAAATCAGTATACTTTTAACAGGAACAGTCATTCCCACAGACGATACCAACTGATAATGTTCGTAACATGATTGAACAGTGATGTGAATATAAAGTGCACTGAACAGTTAAATTTAGTTCAGTCTGAGCTCCAAGGCTCTTGAGGATAGGATCCGGGAAAAAAGGGGGATGATCACACAGAGTGTTTATAATGGTTCACCATCTTGGAAGCTCAGCTAATCCACTCTTAAGGGAGTCTCTTGCTCCTGAATATATTGATTACTTGGGAGTTTACAGAAAGTATTTTAGTGAGGATACAATGGCTTGTTCTTTCTGTCAAGGGCTCTGCCTTCTATTTATAGTTGTCCCTGGGCTTAGCTTGATCTAAGGCGAGATCCTTGCCTCTTTCTTGTAACGATTGCTTCTATTGTGCAACTGATGTGGTGGATGTTGGAGTGATTATGAGACTTGCGCCTGATAAGTAACTATTGCTACTGAGGGGATATTTGGAGGAATCCAGCTGTCATATACACAGCCTTCCTTGAGCTTGAGGTCTGGAGTCGAGGTCTATGGGTAACTTGGCTGAGCTGAGCTCCCGACCTAAGAGAGCTTACCTGCGTTACTGAGCTCAACCTTGGGCATATTCGTGGTACCATCAAAAATAATAAAACTATGTTTTAATTTTTAAGTATTAAAATTAAAGGACAAGCCAAATCATGATCCGAATCACCAGTAGAATGCCACTCTCTCGGAATACTAATTCTTTTTTACCTTAGAAATTTGACAAGTTGATGCAATAGGCATCGGATGGTTAGATCAACATGTCCGAATCTGAAAGTTTAAGCTAAGAATTTTTGGTCCAAATCAAAATATATTTGATAGATTTGTTTAGGATTTTTTATTTGATATTTTTATTATCAATTATTTGAATTTTTAGTTAGATAGTATTTATCAGATTAAGATTAATAGGGATAAGTTGATAGAGTTTTAATAACATAGTAGTTCATTTATGGTAGGATACTCGGTTTATAAGATGTATTCCACATTTTTTTTAATCTAAGTTTAATATTTATTTAAGAATTTTCTATGGAGAAATTATTTTTATTGATCTAATCATTACGAAAAATCGGTAATCCATTTCTTCCCTTCACTCCACACATCAATTGGTACAGAGTTTCACCTCATTCCATCTCTTGGAATCGATCTCGCTACTCTCACTCTTTGATCCTTCATAGCTTAGTCTACGCTCTTGAAATCGATCTCGTGGCTCAACTATGCTTAGTTCGATACATAGTAGTTTGATCTCCTCTTCCCACTGTCGCTTCCTACAAAATATTTTTCCCATTTTTGCTACCTTGAGCCTAAAAATCCTAATCTTATTTGTTTATTTAAAAAAAAAATCTCTGATCTTCATTACCTTTATAAAACAATCGCCTCGTGATTAAGGTGGTAATGGATCAAAAAAAAAAAGGGAATTCGTCTAAGTTTGTCCCCGTTATATTAGAGATGAACCATACTTATTACATGTGGACATATACGGAGATACCCGTGAGAGGATAAATGTGGGGGTAGACCAAAATTTGTCTCCACCCCACCCCTAAACACATTATATATATATATATATATATATATAGTGTCAAGCCCGTGTGATTTACAGAAATTGCGTATATCCTCATTCACCTAAAGAAAATTCGGGTGACAAAATAATTATATAAAGTTGTGGTGGTGAAACTATGTCTGTTAAAAAATTTAAATTAGTGGCTCATTTTAAAAAAAAAAAATTAAATGAGATGGTTAGTTACAAGAGACATGTGTTAGTACATAATTTGTTTAAGTTATAATTAAATAATTAAAAATCCTAAAAAATAAAGAAAAGTGAGTGAAAAGGCTTCTCAAGCCACCTTCCATCTAATTTGATTGATTTACCACTTGTCGCACTTTGGTCTTCAAAATTTCAATTTTGTCAATTTCATCCCTAAAGTTCAAACATTGAGTCAATGTGGTCCTTAACATTAACTGCAGTTAAAAAGGAGATGGAATTAATCATGTGTGTATCACGTGCATCTCTTTTAAGGACATTCTTGATATTTTACAACAATCTATACATCCAAACACCTTTATTCCTATTTTGTATACATTAAACATGAATCCAAACACCCATCTTCTTCTTCATTGTTCTTTTTTTTTTTTTCCCTTCTCTCTCAACTATCCAAACTGAAAGACTAGAACTCCACTCTAAAAATATACAATTCTCAATGATGATGAGGATGAGGTGGTGAACCAAACCCACCCAAAATAACAAAACTCATTCCTTTTTCCAATAACCACTAACCACCAAAACTACTACCACTAGCTGTTGATCTACCAAACGCATCACTACTCTGAAGAGCATGTATGTCAAATGACATATCATCATATACAAAATATGAAATAATGAACCACTAATTGTATTACTCATTTTCTTCATATCCTTCTAGTGTGGCTATTTATCCAATCCATGGTATTTGTTGCCTTAACATATACCACATTCACAAGGGTGTGACAATTGGAAGGGAAATTGAAGCATGCATGCTTTGGTGGGGATAGATAGCATATTTATTGTTATAGTAGATAATGCTACTTATAATGATGGTGTTCTTGATTATTTAAAGAGACGAACTAAGGATAAGAAGAACACTATCTTAGAAAATGAATTTATGCATGTTTGGTGTAATGCACACATTTTGAATCAAATTGTGATGGAGTATTTGAAGGAAGTGAACAAGTCAATTTTGAAGGTACAAAATGTTGTTAAATATGTGAAGTCTTCACCTTCAAGGCTTGAAAAGTTTAAGTCAAGTGTTGAGAGCCAAAAAATTGGTGAAAAGGGTCTTCTTTGCCTTGATGTTCCAACAAGATGAAACTCTACATATTTCATGCTTAAAGGTACTGAACAATACCAAGGTGCATTTGATTTATTGCTAGAAGATGATGGGAACTATGTAAGTCAATTGAGTGAGAGGGGCGGTTTAGGGCCACCTACATTTGATGATTGTGACATTGCTCGTGTCTTTATGAAGTTTTTGAAATTTTTCTATGAAGTCACTTAGCGCATTTCTAGATTATTGTATACAACATATAACTTGTTTTTTCAAGAACTTTCTACTATGTATGAACATTTGCAAGGTTATTGTGAAGATGATGACTATATTTTGAGTACCATGGCTATGAGAATGGAAAGCAAGTATGATAAGTATTGAGGTCATTTAGATAATATTAATTTGATGTTTTTATTTGCTATTGTCCTTGATGCACACTATAAATTGGATGCTTTAGAATTTTGGCTCAATGACAATTATAAGGATGAGGGTAAAGTAGTTAAGGTTCAACTAGTTAAAAAATTAAAAGGTCATTGACCGGTTATGCCAACAGTACACTAGATTTACTCTGGGGTGTGGAGTTGGGTTAAGTGTTGACCATGACAAAAATGTGTCTTCGGATGATATGTCTATTCAATATCAAGTACCTATGAATTTTATGAATAAGTACCGCAAGTATAGAGCTGAGCATGGTAATGTGGAGAAAAAATCAGAGTTGGATCGATATTTGACAGAGGATGTTGAATTAGCTTGTGTCAATTTTGATATTTTGAATTGGTAAAAGTTTAATTCTTCTAAATTCCCGATTCTTGCCCAAATATCTCATGATGTTTTAGCTATTCCCATTTCTACGGTGGGATCAGCATCGAATTTTAGCACTAGGGGTCGTATTTTAGATCCTTTTTGATGTTTTCTGGCAGTCAAAACAGTTGAGGGTCTCATATGTGCACAAAATTGGCTTCGATCGTCATCCATTTCTTATGACTTTGAAGATATTTTGGATGATTCAGAAAGCTATATACTAGATTCATAAAACTATAAACTAGATTCAGGTTTTTATACTTTTATCGTTATTTTTTTATTATTTGTTGATGAGTTCTTCATATCTAATTTTTTCCCTCACTCTTTTTTATCTCAAAAATAATTGCAGAGAAAATTGCAATTGCTCTTGAGTGAAGAGAAGTGAATTACACTCACAAGAAAGGTGCTATTTAACTTTGACATATTTTTTAGTAATTATAAGATTAATTGTGTGGTATAATTTATAACATTTTTATTGTTATTGATGTTTGAGTTGCTAAAATATCGACTTGTTTTTCGTGTAGGTTACATGATTTGTGGGATCTATTGTAGCAGTTATGATTTTTAATGTGTTTCATATGATTTAAACCTAAAATTGTTGTTATTGTATTTGTGCAACAATTATGATGTATTTATGTTTATGACTTAGGTTTTATTGTAATTGTTTTCGTCTTTAGTGTTATTGATTTATTGTGTTGTTAAATTAGTATAGGTTATTTAATTGAATTGTTAAAATAATCCAAAAATTAATAACTACAAAATGTTTTCACCCGATTTCCTGCCCCGACTTCCTACCTAATTAATTTGAATGGAATTCGGGTAGGAATACTACAATTGATTGGGTAAGATAGGTTAAAAAAAAATTCTTTCGCAAAATAGTGGATAGGAAGATAGAAGACCATATTTCCTACCCATAGGATAGTGTGAACACCTCAAACCACAAGCAGTATATATTAGGATGAACACCCTTTACCCCAAACAACATATATCAACCCTCGATAGCCTTTCTATAGCCTAGTCACACCAATCAATGAATAGTTACAATATCAAAGTTCTGAAAGAGCACCAACTCAAAAATTTGTCAATCCAAAAACAATTGATCAATAGTGAGAATTTTCGATGGCTAAGGAAGAATTCAAATCAAGATTCACATTCTGATTCGAATTCAACCTGGAATTGAAATTCCAACTCAAATTAGGAGAAAAGTTCAAATTTATCATCGCCTGATTCTCTCTCTGAATCTGCAAATTTTGTAACGGACTGAAGTATCAGAGCTCTGAGAACAGTTGTTATTGATCTATAAGAGTCATCACACTAGCTTAATCAAGCTCTTTGGTGCAAATTTGGATGATTTTTTGATATACCCTCTTGATGATACCCTAAATATGTCTAAGGTTGAGCTCAAGTATTTAGCTTGGATAATTAGATCGGGTCTTCTAAGCTCAAGCCCCTTAACCTATCTAGGTTGACCAGGGAACCTGAAGTCAGCACCTCCTCCCCAATAACTACACCTCAGTAGGAATAGCTCCGAAGGTAGCTAGCTTCCACCCAAGCACCACACATAACGTAACGACCGTGCATCAGGGTAAAGAAGTCGTAACCACCTAAATGGTGTCCATAACATTCACATGAAAGGTGCAACCCTTATAAGAAGAGAGCAAAGATCACGCCCAAGATCATGCAATGTTTCGAAGACTATAAATACGTGGCATATCCCTCAACAGCATGAGGCAAGCAACTTAGCCTAAGAAAACACTCTTTGTAATTCTCCTTTTGTATCTATATAATCATCCAGGAGCTAGAGACTCCTTTCAGAGTGGAATAGTCGAGCTCCCGAGCAGGTGAACCATTATAAATTCTTTGTGTCCGGATCCCCATTCCCCTGTTCAAATTCTTAAGAGCCTAGGAGATTTGATTGAGCTATTCAGGGATCCATAGGTCCCAAGCTATCATTAGCTCTACTAATTTGTGTAACATACAACATCAGTTGGTGCCGTCTAGGGAAATGACTATTCCTCTAAAAATTCTACTGATCACCTTCAGTAATTAATGGTTTCTACATGCAATATGAGCAGAAGTAAGATAAACCCCTTACATTTGTAGAACCAATAAGAAGTCACCATTGGAAGACAAAAGAAAAATCCTCGTGATTTCCTGCCAAATACAGAGGTTGATTCACCCATGGTGGACCCTCCTCCGAATAACGAGCTTGAGGCCCTTCACCTAGCCAACCAATGCCTTCCTCCAACAGAATGAGAAATTACTAAACCTTATCCAACATCCCCAGAGGGAACAACTAGCCTAGAATGATACCCCCCTTGGGGAACATGAACATCTCAATCCCCTAAGGGATATTACGGAGGGGGATAAGCGCTACCAGATAGTTGGTAATACCCACCATCGACTTCAAAGGAACGAGGAAGATGATGAAGTACAAAGCCAGAACATGGGAGCTCATAGGAATGAGCTTCCACCATTCTATCAAGAAAGAAAGGAGCAATTCTAGGAACAGGGCTTCAAGGAGATTCAACAAGAACTCAACCGCATGAAGGAGGCTGTAAGGGGTAAGACTATGGTGACTATGGATACCTTGGTCTAGTAGATAGATAGAGGCCTTTGATGGGACAAGGCACCTCATGGACCATCTCAACACCTATAAGAATCAGATAGAGCTGCATGGTTATCAAGACCTAGTGCGATGCTGAGCTTTTGCCATCACACTGAAGGGCTCAGCCTTAGCTTGGTTCGATTGGCTAACCCCAACTTCTATTTTCACATTCAAGGAGCTCTCTAATTCATTTGTATCACATTCATTGGAGCTCAAACTTATTGGAAGCCGAGTTACCACTTACTGAATTATGAAACAATGGCCAAATAAGACAATGCGAAGCTACGTTCAAAGGTTCAACTCAAAATCTCTAAAAGTATATGTCCTTGATGAGAAATTTTCCCTCACTGCCTTTATTGCCGAGCTTGGAGTCTAGTCGAAAGATTTGATGTTCTTTATCTCCAAGAACCCACAAGCCAGTATGGTTGACGTCCTTGCTAAGGCAAAAAAATATATCAGTGGCAAGGCAGCTCTCCTCTCAAAGGCTAGGAGCTCGACCACCTACAAGGAGAAAGAGAAGGAGAAAGGACCGAAGTCCAAGGAAGGAAATGATTCAAGATTGGTCTCCACGAAGAGATAGAGATCGCTCCCCAAAGAGAAGAGGGGATAGTAAAGATCGTCTGGGACCCCCACCCTAGGAGTTATAGCCAAGGTACCCCCCACAATAGTTCAAACCTCTCAATGCTAGAGTATCCCAGGTACTCTATGAGGTTCAAAATGAAAAGTTCCTGTGGTGGCCACCTCGGATGAAGGCTGACCCCACAAAATGGTACGCTACGAAGTACTGTGAGTAACGTTGGGCCCATGGTCATCTTATTGATGATTGCATCTAGCTGAAGGAAATCGAGTTCCTAATTCAGAGGGGGTAGTTGTGCCGCTTCATAGTGCAAGACAATCATAATCGAGCTCATCCACCTCTAACACCTCAACACCAAGCTCCTCTATAACATCAACTGCCCTTGGGAGAAATCAAGGTGATATCAAGAGGCTTTGCTGGAGGTGGGGAAACCAGCTCGGCCAGAAAGGCCTACATGCAAAAATTCAGAGCGAAGGATGTTTTTGAAGTGTAGGTTGTGTCCAAAACTCTTCAACTAAGCATGGATATCACCTTTTACCACTTTGATCTCAAAGGCTAAAGCATCTTCACGATGATCCCTTGGTAGTAAGGGCTATCATCACTAACAAAATCGTTTATTGGGTTCTAATTAATAATGGAAGCACTGCCGATATCATCTTTGCATCAGCCTTTGACAAGATGAGCATTGGTAGAAACAAGCTTTAGCTAGTGACAACTCACCTGCCCAGATTCTCTAGAGAAAATGTGCTACCTCTAGGCTCAATCCAGCTCGTCCTCACAATGGGAGACCCTCCCTGCCAATCAACCACTACTGTTAGATTCTTGGTCGTCAATGCTGCATCAATATACAACATTCGTAGGAAGACCTTCCCTCAACATCATGAGAGCCATTTCTTCTACCTACCACCTCGTAATGAAATTTCCTACTGATAATGGTGTTGGAGTGGTTCGAGGAGACCAACAAATGGCACGAGAATGCTACATGGAATCTATGAAAAATAAGGAGGTCGAGACCATACAACTAGATGAACTCAACATCAAAGACGTGTTGAAAATAAGGCCCACGAATTCAGAAGAACTGGAACCGGTACAGCTAGACAAGGACCCAGGACACTTGATATATGTAGGGTCAAAACTTCTTAAGGAGATCAAGAACCTCCTTATTCAATTTCTAAAAGAAAATATGGAGGTATTCGCGTGGAAACAAGAGGACATGTAGGGGATTGACCCCCTCAGTCATCACACAAAAGCTCAGTGTGAATCTAACCTTTAAGCCCATCAAGCAAAAAGGGAGAATTTTCACCGTAGAGCGACTGAGAGCTATAAATGAAGAGGTCTCCAAACTCCTCCATGCCAAGGCCATCAAAGAAGTAGATTATCCGACTTGGCTGGTCAATGAGATCCTCGAAAAGAAGGCCAATGGCAAGTAGCACCTCTACATTGATTTTATCGACCTGAATAGGGCCTATCCAAAAGATAGCTTTCATTTACTTTGGATTGACTTGATTGTAAATGCTATGACAAGGCATGAACTACTCAGTTTCGTGGATGCCTTCTTGGGGTACAACCAAATCAGAATGGATCCCAATAACTAGGAAAATACATCCTTCGTTATTGAGCAAGGGACATACTACTACCAGGTCATCCCATTTGTGACACCCCAAAATNTTGCCCACCATCTGGCTATGCTCATCTTCCTTAGTGACATCTCTCGGGGTGTTATTGTGTTGTTGTTCCCTCTGAGGGGGATCATCTTGGGCTAGCTGTGCCCTTTGGGGACGTTGAAGGAGATTCAGTAACTCCTCATTCTATTGGAGGAGACGTTGATTGGCTAGGCGGAGGACCTCCAGTTCTTTGTTTGGTAAGGGATCCACTATGGGAGGATCGATCTCGTGTGTAGGCAAGAAATCACGAGGATTTTCTTGTTGTCTTCCAGTGGTTGCTTCTGTAACCAAAGGGGATTGATTTGACTTCTGCTCATGTTGCTCATAGACACCATCAATTACTAAAGAAAATCAGTATACTTTTAACAGGAACAGTCATTCCCACAGACGATACCAACTGATAATGTTCGTAACATGATTGAACAGTGATGTGAATATAAAGTGCACTGAACAGTTAAATTTAGTTCAGTCTGAGCTCCAAGGCTCTTGAGGATAGGATCCGGGAAAAAAGGGGGATGATCACACAGAGTGTTTATAATGGTTCACCATCTTGGAAGCTCAGCTAATCCACTCTTAAGGGAGTCTCTTGCTCCTGAATATATTGATTACTTGGGAGTTTACAGAAAGTATTTTAGTGAGGATACAATGGCTTGTTCTTTTTGTCAAGGGCTCTGCCTTCTATTTATAGTTGTCCCTGGGCTTAGCTTGATCTAAGGCGAGATCCTTGCCTCTTTCTTGTAACGATTGCTTCTATTGTGCAACTGATGTGGTGGATGTTGGAGTGATTATGAGACTTGCGCCTGATAAGTAACTATTGCTACTGAGGGGATATTTGGAGGAATCCAGCTGTCATATACACAGCCTTCCTTGAGCTTGAGGTCTGGAGTCGAGGTCTATGGGTAACTTGGCTGAGCTGAGCTCCCGACCTAAGAGAGCTTACCTGCGTTACTGAGCTCAACCTTGGGCATATTCGTGGTACCATCAAAAATAATAAAACTATGTTTTAATTTTTAAGTATTAAAATTAAAGGACAAGCCAAATCATGATCCGAATCACCAGTAGAATGCCACTCTCTCGGAATACTAATTCTTTTTTACCTTAGAAATTTGACAAGTTGATGCAATAGGCATCGGATGGTTAGATCAACATGTCCGAATCTGAAAGTTTAAGCTAAGAATTTTTGGTCCAAATCAAAATATATTTGATAGATTTGTTTAGGATTTTTTATTTGATATTTTTATTATCAATTATTTGAATTTTTAGTTAGATAGTATTTATCAGATTAAGATTAATAGGGATAAGTTGATAGAGTTTTAATAACATAGTAGTTCATTTATGGTAGGATACTCGGTTTATAAGATGTATTCCACATTTTTTTTAATCTAAGTTTAATATTTATTTAAGAATTTTCTATGGAGAAATTATTTTTATTGATCTAATCATTACGAAAAATCGGTAATCCATTTCTTCCCTTCACTCCACAGATCAATTGGTACAGAGTTTCACCTCATTCCATCTCTTGGAATCGATCTCGCTACTCTCACTCTTTGATCCTTCATAGCTTAGTCTACGCTCTTGAAATCGATCTCGTGGCTCAACTATGCTTAGTTCGATACATAGTAGTTTGATCTCCTCTTCCCACTGTCGCTTCCTACAAAATATTTTTCCCATTTTTGCTACCTTGAGCCTAAAAATCCTAATCTTATTTGTTTATTTAAAAAAAAAAATCTCTGATCTTCATTACCTTTATAAAACAATCGCCTCGTGATTAGGGTGGTAATGGATCAAAAAAAAAAGGGAATTCGTCTAAGTTTGTCCCCGTTATATTAGAGATGAACCATACNTCTCTGATCTTCATTACCTTTATAAAACAATCGCCTCGTGATTAAGGTGGTAATGGATCAAAAAAAAAAAGGGAATTCGTCTAAGTTTGTCCCCGTTATATTAGAGATGAACCATACTTATTACATGTGGACATATACGGAGATACCCGTGAGAGGATAAATGTGGGGGTAGACCAAAATTTGTCTCCACCCCACCCCTAAACACATTATATATATATATATATATATATATAGTGTCAAGCCCGTGTGATTTACAGAAATTGCGTATATCCTCATTCACCTAAAGAAAATTCGGGTGACAAAATAATTATATAAAGTTGTGGTGGTGAAACTATGTCTGTTAAAAAATTTAAATTAGTGGCTCATTTTAAAAAAAAAAAATTAAATGAGATGGTTAGTTACAAGAGACATGTGTTAGTACATAATTTGTTTAAGTTATAATTAAATAATTAAAAATCCTAAAAAATAAAGAAAAGTGAGTGAAAAGGCTTCTCAAGCCACCTTCCATCTAATTTGATTGATTTACCACTTGTCGCACTTTGGTCTTCAAAATTTCAATTTTGTCAATTTCATCCCTAAAGTTCAAACATTGAGTCAATGTGGTCCTTAACATTAACTGCAGTTAAAAAGGAGATGGAATTAATCATGTGTGTATCACGTGCATCTCTTTTAAGGACATTCTTGATATTTTACAACAATCTATACATCCAAACACCTTTATTCCTATTTTGTATACATTAAACATGAATCCAAACACCCATCTTCTTCTTCATTGTTCTTTTTTTTTTTNACCTAGTGCGATGCTGAGCTTTTGCCATCACACTAAAGGGCTCAGCCTTAGCTTGGTTCGATTGGCTAACCCCAACTTCTATTTCTACATTCAAGGAGCTCTCTAATTCATTTGTATCACACTCATTGGAGCTCAAACTTATTGGAAGCCGAGTTACCACTTACTGAATTATGAAACAATGGCCAAATAAGACAATGCGAAGCTACGTTCAAAGGTTCAACTCAAAATCTCTAAAAGTATATGTCCTTGATGAGAAATTTTCCCTCACTGCCTTTATTGCCGAGCTTGGAGTCTAATCGAAAGATTTGATGTTCTTTATCTCCAAGAACCCACAAGCCAGTATGGTTGACGTCCTTCCTAAGGCAAAAAAATACATCAGTGGCAAGGCAGCTCTCCTCTCAAAGGCTAGGAGCTCGACCACCTACAAGGAGAAAGAGAAGAGAAAGGACCGAAGTCCAAGGAAGGAAATGATTCAAGATTGGTCTCCACGAAGAGATAGAGATCGCTCCCCAAAGAGAAGAGGGGATAGTAAAGATCGTCTGGGACCCCCACCCTAGNCAGCATGAGGCAAGCAACTTAGCCTAAGAAAACACTCTTTGTAATTCTCCTTTTGTATCTATATAATCATCCAGGAGCTAGAGACTCCTTTCAGAGTGGAATAGTCGAGCTCCCGAGCAGGTGAACCATTATAAATTCTTTGTGTCCGGATCCCCATTCCCCTGTTCAAATTCTTAAGAGCCTAGGAGATTTGATTGAGCTATTCAGGGATCCATAGGTCCCAAGCTATCATTAGCTCTACTAATTTGTGTAACATACAACATCAGTTGGTGCCGTCTAGNGTTTATACTTTTATCGTTATTTTTTTATTATTTGTTGATGAGTTCTTCATATCTAATTTTTTCCCTCACTCTTTTTTATCTCAAAAATAATTGCAGAGAAAATTGCAATTGCTCTTGAGTGAAGNAGGGCGGTTTAGGGCCACCTACATTTGATGATTGTGACATTGCTCGTGTCTTTATGAAGTTTTTGAAATTTTTCTATGAAGTCACTTTGCGCATTTCTAGATTATTGTATACAACATATAACTTGTTTTTTCAAGAACTTTCTACTATGTATGAACATTTGCAAGGTTATTGTGAAGATGATGACTNGGGGCGGTTTAGGGCCACCTACATTTGATGATTGTGACATTGCTCGTGTCTTTATGAAGTTTTTGAAATTTTTCTATGAAGTCACTTAGCGCATTTCTAGATTATTGTATACAACATATAACTTGTTTTTTCAAGAACTTTCTACTATGTATGAACATTTGCAAGGTTATTGTGAAGATGATGACTATATTTTGAGTACCATGGCTATGAGAATGGAAAGCAAGTATGATAAGTATTGAGGTCATTTAGATAATATTAATTTGATGTTTTTATTTGCTATTGTCCTTGTTGCACACTATAAATTGGATGCTTTAGAATTTTGGCTCAATGACAATTATAAGGATGAGGGTAAAGTAGTTAAGGTTCAACTAGTTAAAAAATTAAAAGGTCATTGACCGGTTATGCCAACAGTACACTAGATTTACTCTGGGGTGTGGAGTTGGGTTAAGTGTTGACCATGACAAAAATGTGTCTTCGGATGATATGTCTATTCAATATCAAGTACCTATGAATTTTATGAATAAGTACCGCAAGTATAGAGCTGAGCATGGTAATGTGGAGAAAAAATCAGAGTTGGATCGATATTTGACAGAGGATGTTGAATTAGCTTGTGTCAATTTTGATATTTTGAATTGGTAAAAGTTTAATTCTTCTAAATTCCCGATTCTTGCCCAAATATCTCATGATGTTTTAGCTATTCCCATTTCTACGGTGGGATCAGCATCGAATTTTAGCACTAGGGGTCGTATTTTAGATCCTTTTTGATGTTTTCTGGCAGTCAAAACAGTTGAGGGTCTCATATGTGCACAAAATTGGCTTCGATCGTCATCCATTTCTTATGACTTTGAAGATATTTTGGATGATTCAGAAAGCTATATACTAGATTCATAAAACTATAAACTAGATTCAGGTTTTTATACTTTTATCGTTATTTTTTTATTATTTGTTGATGAGTTCTTCATATCTAATTTTTTCCCTTACTCTTTTTTATCTCAAAAATAATTGCAGAGAAAATTGCAATTGCTCTTGAGTGAAGAGAAGTGAATTACACTCACAAGAAAGGTGTTATTTAACTTTGACATATTTTTTAGTAATTATAAGATTAATTGTGTGGTATAATTTATAACATTTTTATTGTTATTGATGTTTGAGTTGCTAAAATATCGACTTGTTTTTCGTGTAGGTTACATGATTTGTGGGATCTATTGTAGCAGTTATGATTTTTAATGTGTTTCATATGATTTAAACCTAAAATTGTTGTTATTGTATTTGTGCAACAATTATGATGTATTTATGTTTATGACTTAGGTTTTATTGTAATTGTTATTGTAATTGTTTTCGTCTTTAGTGTTATTGATTTATTGTGTTGTTAAATTAGTATAGGTTATTTAATTGAATTGTTAAAATAATCCAAAAATTAATAACTACAAAATGTTTTCACCCGATTTCCTGCCCCGACTTCCTACCTAATTAATTTGAATGGAATTCGGGTAGGAATACTACAATTGATCGGGTAAGATAGGTTAAAAAAAAATTCTTTCGCAAAATAGTGGATAGGAAGATAGAAGACCATATTTCCTACCCATAGGATAGTGTGAACACCTCAAACCACAAGCAGTATATATTAGGATGAACACCCTTTACCCCAAACAACATATATCAACCCTCGATAGCCTTTCTATAGCCTAGTCACACCAATCAATGAATAGTTACAATATCAAAGTTCTGAAAGAGCACCAACTCAAAAATTTGTCAATCCAAAAACAATTGATCAATAGTGAGAATTTTCGATGGCTAAGGAAGAATTCAAATCAAGATTCACATTCTGATTCGAATTCAACCTGGAATTGAAATTCCAACTCAAATTAGGAGAAAAGTTCAAATTTATCATCGCCTGATTCTCTCTCTGAATCTGCAAATTTTGTAACGGACTGAAGTATCAGAGCTCTGAGAACAGTTGTTATTGATCTATAAGAGTCATCACACTAGCTTAATCAAGCTCTTTGGTGCAAATTTGGATGATTTTTTGATATACCCTCTTGATGATACCCTAAATATGTCTAAGGTTGAGCTCAAGTATTTAGCTTGGATAATTAGATCGGGTCTTCTAAGCTCAAGCCCCTTAACCTATCTAGGTTGACCAGGGAACCTGAAGTCAGCACCTCCTCCCCAATAACTACACCTCAGTAGGAATAGCTCCGAAGGTAGCTAGCTTCCACCCAAGCACCACACATAACGTAACGACCGTGCATCAGGGTAAAGAAGTCGTAACCACCTAAATGGTGTCCATAACATTCACATGAAAGGTGCAACCCTTATAAGAAGAGAGCAAAGATCACGCCCAAGATCATGCAATGTTTCGAAGACTATAAATACGTGGCATATCCCTCAACAGCATGAGGCAAGCAACTTAGCCTAAGAAAACACTCTTTGTAATTCTCCTTTTGTATCTATATAATCATCCAGGAGCTAGAGACTCCTTTCAGAGTGGAATAGTCGAGCTCCCGAGCAGGTGAACCATTATAAATTCTTTGTGTCCGGATCCCCATTCCCCTGTTCAAATTCTTAAGAGCCTAGGAGATTTGATTGAGCTATTCAGGGATCCATAGGTCCCAAGCTATCATTAGCTCTACTAATTTGTGTAACATACAACATCAGTTGGTGCCGTCTAGGGAAATGACTATTCCTCTAAAAATTCTACTGATCACCTTCAGTAATTAATGGTTTCTACATGCAATATGAGCAGAAGTAAGATAAACCCCTTACATTTGTAGAACCAATAAGAAGTCACCATTGGAAGACAAAAGAAAAATCCTCGTGATTTCCTGCCAAATCTAGAGGTTGATTCACCCATGGTGGACCCTCCTCCGAATAACGAGCTTGAGGCCCTTCACCTAGCCAACCAATGCCTTCCTCCAACAGAATGAGAAATTACTAAACCTTATCCAACATCCCCAGAGGGAACAACTAGCCTAGAATGATACCCCCCTTGGGGAACATGAACATCTCAATCCCCTAAGGGATATTACGGAGGGGGATAAGCGCTACCAGATAGTTGGTAATACCCACCATCGACTTCAAAGGAACGAGGAAGATGATGAAGTACAAAGCCAGAACATGGGAGCTCATAGGAATGAGCTTCCACCATTCTATCAAGAAAGAAAGGAGCAATTCTAGGAACAGGGCTTCAAGGAGATTCAACAAGAACTCAACCGCATGAAGGAGGCTGTAAGGGGTAAGACTATGGTGACTATGGATACCTTGGTCTAGTAGATAGATAGAGGCCTTTGATGGGACAAGGCACCTCATGGACCATCTCAACACCTATAAGAATCAGATAGAGCTGCATGGTTATCAAGACCTAGTGCGATGCTGAGCTTTTGCCATCACACTGAAGGGCTCAGCCTTAGCTTGGTTCGATTGGCTAACCCCAACTTCTATTTTCACATTCAAGGAGCTCTCTAATTCATTTGTATCACATTCATTGGAGCTCAAACTTATTGGAAGCCGAGTTACCACTTACTGAATTATGAAACAATGGCCAAATAAGACAATGCGAAGCTACGTTCAAAGGTTCAACTCAAAATCTCTAAAAGTATATGTCCTTGATGAGAAATTTTCCCTCACTGCCTTTATTGCCGAGCTTGGAGTCTAGTCGAAAGATTTGATGTTCTTTATCTCCAAGAACCCACAAGCCAGTATGGTTGACGTCCTTGCTAAGGCAAAAAAATATATCAGTGGCAAGGCAGCTCTCCTCTCAAAGGCTAGGAGCTCGACCACCTACAAGGAGAAAGAGAAGGAGAAAGGACCGAAGTCCAAGGAAGGAAATGATTCAAGATTGGTCTCCACGAAGAGATAGAGATCGCTCCCCAAAGAGAAGAGGGGATAGTAAAGATCGTCTGGGACCCCCACCCTAGGAGTTATAGCCAAGGTACCCCCCACAATAGTTCAAACCTCTCAATGCTAGAGTATCCCAGGTACTCTATGAGGTTCAAAATGAAAAGTTCCTGTGGTGGCCACCTCGGATGAAGGCTGACCCCACAAAATGGTACGCTACGAAGTACTGTGAGTAACGTTGGGCCCATGGTCATCTTATTGATGATTGCATCTAGCTGAAGGAAATCGAGTTCCTAATTTAGAGGGGGTAGTTGTGCCGCTTCATAGTGCAAGACAATCATAATCGAGCTCATCCACCTCTAACACCTCAACACCAAGCTCCTCTATAACATCAACTGCCCTTGGGAGAAATCAAGGTGATATCAAGAGGCTTTGCTGGAGGTGGGGAAACCAGCTCGGCCAGAAAGGCCTACATGCAAAAATTCAGAGCGAAGGATGTTTTTGAAGTGTAGGCTGTGTCCAAAACTCTTCAACTAAGCATGGATATCACCTTTTACCACTCTGATCTCAAAGGCTAAAGCATCTTCACGATGATCCCTTGGTAGTAAGGGCTATCATCACTAACAAAATCGTTTATTGGATTCTAATTAATAATGGAAGCACTGCCGATATCATCTTTGCATCAGCCTTTGACAAGATGAGCATTGGTAGAAACAAGCTTTAGCTAGTGACAACTCACCTGCCCAGATTCTCTAGAGAAAATGTGCTACCTCTAGGCTCAATCCAGCTCGTCCTCACAATGGGAGACCCTCCCTGCCAATCAACCACTACTGTTAGATTCTTGGTCGTCAATGCTGCATCAATATACAACATTCGTAGGAAGACCTTCCCTCAACATCATGAGAGCCATTTCTTCTACCTACCACCTCGTAATGAAATTTCCTACTGATAATGGTGTTGGAGTGGTTCGAGGAGACCAACAAATGGCACGAGAATGCTACATGGAATCTATGAAAAATAAGGAGGTCGAGACCATACAACTAGATGAACTCAACATCAAAGACGTGTTGAAAATAAGGCCCACGAATTCAGAAGAACTGGAACCGGTACAGCTAGACAAGGACCCAGGACACTTGATATACGTAGGGTCAAAACTTCTTAAGGAGATCAAGAACCTCCTTATTCAATTTCTAAAAGAAAATATGGAGGTATTCGCGTGGAAACAAGAGGACATGTAGGGGATTGACCCCCTCAGTCATCACACAAAAGCTCAGTGTGAATCTAACCTTTAAGCCCATCAAGCAAAAAGGGAGAATTTTCACCGTAGAGCGACTGAGAGCTATAAATGAAGAGGTCTCCAAACTCCTCCATGCCAAGGCCATCAAAGAAGTAGATTATCCGACTTGGCTGGTCAATGAGAGCCTCGAAAAGAAGGCCAATGGCAAGTAGCACCTCTACATTGATTTTATCGACCTGAATAGGGCCTATCCAAAAGATAGCTTTCATTTACTTTGGATTGACTTGATTGTAAATGCTATGACAAGGCATGAACTACTCAGTTTCGTGGATGCCTTCTTGGGGTACAACCAAATCAGAATGGATCCCAATAACTAGGAAAATACATCCTTCGTTATTGAGCAAGGGACATACTACTACCAGGTCATCCCATTTGTGACACCCCAAAATTCGGGGGTCCGTTGATCACTCATCAACCCGCGGAATGCCCGTGGATACCGAGTAACTCGATATCTCAACATTATGCCCCATTTACTAGGGTCCATCATTTATTAAACATTTGGGCAAAGTCTCATTTGTAAGGAGAACTCTACTCAAAACACAACCTGTGCATTATATAATAACAAGACCCATCCGAGGTCCTATATTCAACAATGACCACACCGGGTCCATTTATAAGTAAACATTGGCCACACCGGGTCCAATTATCCATATTCATACAAACATGCAAGATTATATTAAAACAGTCGATATAGATTCTATCACAATTCCTTTACACATTACATGCCAAAATTTAATTACAAGTCTAATTTTACAAAAAAAATGGATAGAAAGCCACAAGTCGGCTTTTCTTCCTCCTTAAGTGCCCGAATAAGTGTCGTCCCTTGGTGTATGACCCGTACCTGAAATGTTTCCCGTATAGGGTGAGCCAACGCCCAGTAGAGAAAAACTCCTACTAGGGCTACTCCCCACCTTAAATGCATATGCAATGTGTATAAGCAACATTTAACATTTAACAACCATTCATACAAGAATATGTATTCAATGTTGAAATGCAACCATGTCATGCCATGAAATAAGAGGATACTCACTCATGCACTTAAACCCAAGTCCTCACTGACTTCCACAACACAATGCAATGCCAATGTGTAATGACCCGTCTTCGACGGAAATACATCCAATGATCGCTTTGAATAAAAAATCATGTGTTTTATAAATTAGATCATTATTGGATGGTACTCATTAAATGAGTATTTTCTTATAAATCAAAATCTTGTGTCTTGTTGGGCAACGGATTTTGGATTTTATACCGCCGGTTCCGTATACCATACTACACTTTTCCGGAATTTCACCACAGGGGAGTGTATAACCAAGTCGCCGGGTCTTGCACCCGAGGGAGAGTCTAGCCCTACTTGCTATACCTGACACAAGTTTTCTTCCATGCAACCATGCGACTCAAAGGGGATCTTCGATCCACTTTTTCCCGAACCCACATACCAACCACCAAACAAGGTGTTTGATCAACCATGCATCTCACACACCCACACTCATGACTTATGCCCATGAATGTGATGCCTCTATGCACAATGATACAATGTTCAATATGCTATGAATGACATATGAACAATCTCAACATATCATGATAAGTTATGTTCTAAGCATATAGATACCATATTTGTCACAAATTCAATATATCATAACATGCATATACCAACAATTGCATTTCCAATCATAAATCATGTCATAAGTCCATAATTTCACTTTCATAATCATAGGCAAGTGATATCACAACTTTTAGGCTAATAACACACCTAATCATTAAGGCATAATATAACACATAACGGCCCATGTAATAGCCCACGTAACGGCTCTTATCTAAACCACAAAACAGCCCATACAAACCACCATATAACAGCCCGTATATAGCCCACAAAATAGCCTAAAAACAGTCCAAAAAAAGTCACAATTTTAGTCCATAACATGGCCTAAAAACAGTCCATAATTCAGCCCCTTAAACAGCCCAAATTCAGCCCCTTAACAGTCCCTAATTAGTGCACAAAACAGCCCCTAATTAGTGCACAAAACAGCCTTTAATTAGTGCAGAAAACAGCCCTTAATTAGTGTAGAAAACAGCCCCAATTTCAACACCAAAACAGTCCATTTGGACAGCCCACATATAAACCAATTTCAGCCACTAAAAGCCCACTTAAGGTAAGAATAAAACCAAGGTAGGAGGGAACCCTACCTCAATAGAAGTGTAAGAACTTCTATAACACCAAATCAACCTCAAAGCTTTGATTATTTTTTCCAAAGTCTCCTTTTGGATCTTTGGTGAAATCCACTCTTTTTGGTACGTACGCGTAGCCCTTGTCGAGGAGATGAACTTTGGCTCTTGGTCCGAGTTGATCCGAGCGACGGAACTCCGAGAATCGGCGAAGGAGGATTTGTTTTCTCCCTTTTTCTCTCCCTCTTGCTCTCACACGTTGGAACCAGCTGAAATGCAGAGATCCTTCAGCAAAATATCTGATTTAGCCCCTATTTATACTTTCCAATACTTGGCCCGAGTCGCGCCACGTGTCCCTCACTGATTCGGGTCCGTTTTTGCCCCGAAACGATTTATTTTGTACCGGTTTAAGCTCAAAATATTTTATATGAACTTTATTTAAAATATTTTTCAACTTTCAAAATTTTTATTAAAATTTCGTTTTTGGGGGTCACTGGACGCCCCTCGTCTCGAAAAACGTGAAAAACTCGACTATCTCAGAATTTGACAAAAATTGACAGTGCAGCTAGATTTCGCGATGCGAATCCAAAAGTGAGGTCCGTTTCATCACATGAGATCTAGAAAAATATCAGTTTTTCAACCCGCGCTATAATGACAAATTACTATTTTGTCCTTTTTTCAGAATAAGTTAAAATTTTTTCCGGGTTTCATATTCTTCCCCCCTTAAAAGAATTTCGTCCCCGAAATTCATATACACATGCACATACAATCACATGCATATGCAATAGTCAAATAATGCTAAATGACCATAAGAATGTACCTCCATCCTCGAACAAGAAAGGATAACTGGTACGGACAGTGTCCTCACGCTCCCATGTCGCCTCCTCTACTCCTCGATGCTGCCACAACACCTTCACTAGCCGCACGGTCTTGCCTCGCAAAACCTGTTTCTGGCTATCCATGATGCGCACCGGTCCCTCCTCGAAAGTCCCATCAGCATCAACAACAAGCTCTCCCCAATCCACCACATGTGTCGGATCCGGGGTGTACTTTCGAAGCATAAAAACATGGAATACTGCATGAACACCCGATAGATTTGGCGGTAATGCCAACCGGTAAGCAACTGTACCCACTCTCTCAAGTATCTCAAAGGGGCCGATGTATCTCGGCGATAGCTTCCCCCGCTTACCAAACCGAACCACACCTCTCTTAGGCATAACCTTCAAGAAGACATGATCTCCCACCTCAAACTCTAGAGGTCGCCGCCGTCTATCAGCATAACTCTTTTGCCGGCCTTGAGCCGTGAGAAGACGCTTCCGAATCAAGTCCACCTTCTCCGAGGTGTCTCTGATCAATTCCGGACCCNGAATCAAGTCTATCTTCTCTGAGGTGTCTCTAACCAATTCCGGACCCATAGAAGACCTCTCTGCTACCTCCTTCCAACAAATTGGAGAATGACATGGCCTTCCATATAGCGCCTCATAGGGTGCCATCTGTATGCTCGCCTGGTAACTGTTATTATATGCGAACTCCACCAAGGGTAAGTGATCTTCCCAGCTACCCTTGAGATCTAGGACGCATGCCCGTAGCATGTCCTCTAAAATCTGGATAGTCCTCTCAGACTGACCGTCCGTCTGGGGATGAAAAGCAGTGCTCATCAATAACTGTGTCCCCATGGCTCGCTGGAAACTCTCCCAAAAATGAGTCGTAACCCTGGGATCTCGATCTGATACAATAGATACCGGTACTCCATACAGTCGGACAATCTCCCGTATATACAATCTGTAGAATTCCTCCAGTGTGAAGGTCATCTACACAGCCAAAAAGTGTGCCGACTTAGTAAGCCGGTCCACAATCACCCACACCGCGTCATGACCCCGCAATGTCCATGGCAAATGGGTCACAAAATCCATCGTGATATGCTCCCACTTCCACTCAGCTACCTCCAAAGGCTGGAGTAATCCCGCTGGTCTCTGGTGTTCAGCCTTAACCTGTTGANAACTCGGTCTGATACAATAGATACTGGTACTCCATACAGCCGGACAATCTCCCGTATATACAATCTGTAGAATTCCTCCAGTGTGAAGGTCATCTGCACAGCCAAAAAGTGTGCCGACTTAGTAAGCCGGTCCACTATCACCCACACCGCGTCATGACCCCGCGATGTCCGTGGCAAATGGGTCACAAAATCCATCGTGATATGCTCCCACTTCCACTCAGCTACCTCCAAAGGCTGGAGTAATCCCGCTGGTCTCTGGTGTTCAGCCTTAACCTGCTGACACGTGAGATATCGACTGACAAAATCGCCAACTTGCCTCTTCATTCCACTCCAGTAATACTAGCGACGAAGATAATGATACATCTTCGTGCCCCCTGGATGAACCGCAAAACGGGAGCAATGAAACTCCCTAAGGATCTCCTCCCTCAGATCTGCCAATTGAGGAACCACAACCTTTCCTCGATACCGAAGACTACCATCCGAGTGAATAGCCCAGCCCTCGTCATCTGTACCTGTCTGTACATGGTCCCGGATGCATAATAGCTCCGTGTCCTGACTCTGGGACTCAATCACCCTGCTCAATAGAGACGGTGTAGCCACCAAACTCCCCAAAGTACCCTGAGCCTGACCCATATAACATAGCCCGAACTATCCCACAGTCTCGAGCATCTGTCACTCCCGGGAAGCTACACTAGCCAAAACTCCCC